>JAAEAF010011968.1:0-27415 GCA_011037195.1 Triatoma infestans | reverse complement strand
TTGAAGTTTGAATTGTTGTAATATCCTCCCTATTCGCCAGATTTGGCTCCCTCTGACTTTCATGTAGTCCCAAACCTCAAGAAGTTTATGGAAACGCTGGAAAACGCTTTAGATCAAATGAAGAGGTAAATGAATATTTTGAAAACCTTCCAGAATCGCAATTTAGGGACGGAATCCAGTTATTGGAGAAACGTTGGACAAAGTGTATTGAACAAAAGGGAGACTACAATGAAAAATAAATGCCCAGAAAATTCAGTCTTTTCAGTTACAAATTTTCCGTCGGATAACAGATGCTCCATTCTATGTCTGTAATTCCATCCTCCATAGTGATCTCAAATCCCATATGTATCTGAAGCTGTCAAAACTAAATATAAAAAAGTCTATGATTCTCTTACTCTCAACTCTAATCCACTTGTACAAAATCTCGCTTCCACAATTATACCAGATAATCCACCCCGTCGACTGGCTCAGTCAGCGGCTCGCTGTTGGCCCCGTGATCACCTCCAGAAATAGGAAGTAATTTCTGTGAGAGTGTTACCACTGGGTAGCTTCTCTCCTCCAGCCAATCACGTCATTCATCATCACTAAGGAACGGATTTTTATGTATTTAAAAATGCCAAATATTTAATTAAAATATGCATTTATTTTCGTCAATTATGTGGAAAATATGTGATTTTCTTAAAATATTTTCTGGAATATTTAAGTAAAATGGACATTTTTTTTTATGAAAATGGAATTTTTTTTTTTTTGGGCAAGTTATAATTATTTATACAAGAAAAGAACATTTTTACAATTTATAAAAAGATGTGTTAAATTTTCAATTTTGAAAACTTCACTCTTCGAAATTGTTTGCAACCACATGAAATTTCAAATGTTGGAACGTAAAGTGACGACGATCTGGGCGTAAGATGGACAATAACGACTAAAAGATCGTTCAACATCTAACGATGTTATAGGTGCCTTGCTGAAAGAAGTTATCTCGTTGGTTGTAAAGGGTACACGATGTTCTGAGGTGCTTCTGTTCCACTGATAATATCAGAAATCTGGCAGATGGTCTCCCACCCTTTGTTCTTGCTCAGTACTTCTACCAGTTTTGATCTGATCAGATCTCCCTTACTCCCAGGTATTCTTCCACCTTTTCGATGACTTTTTTAACGTTGGACACGTTTTCTGTCAGTCAAACACTTTGGGACTCAAGTTGGTAATGGCTTGTGCAAGAAATTCGCAATTGTCAGAAATGAATGAAATTAGGTTTCTCGAATAAAGACTTGGCAGTATTTATCGCTACTGCTTCGTCTTCGAGATGTGAATTGGACACCTCAACGAACGAGCTGAAAGAACAGACAACGTCAGACAACTTCAAAGAACTAACAAGTGCCCGTCACTGTTTAGCAGCATTCTGTGTAAATTACAATAACCATTGTACCCACTGTGATTCACAGCCCTACAGTCTGTGGTTCACAGTTCCTGTCAACCACCTCCCAATTATGAAAATATGCCCATAATGAAAAATATGAAAAAATATGTATATATTTGATTAAATATGTAGAAATATTTATTTATTTTGATCAAATATGTATAAATATGCGATAACATCCAAATATGTGGAAATATGTGAAATAAAAGTAGACTCAAACGGCTTAAAAAGTGTCAGTATGAATACTTCTAGTTGAAAAAGTCTGTAAATTGCCTAGAAAAAAATATGTAAATACATACGAATCCGTTCCCTAATTCATCACACATCATCATATTGACTCATTATATTTATTTATGTAGATTGTGAATTCCAAAGAAAAAAAAAATGGTATTAATAAAGTAAATACAATTATACATAAATACCATTTTAAATATGTAAAATCATCGAAAACAAACTAATGGTGTATTGAAAACCTATATGTAGTATCCACTCCATTTAAGCTGTAGTTAATTAGAAGGGACTTCACTGGCTATCCAGTGACCATGTTTCTTAGTAATTAACAGAACTACTTAGCCAAACTTGTTAGTGTATACAACAGCAAACAGGAGTCATATAAACAGCAATACTTGTTGGACCACAGCCAGTGTCTGAAGAAACAGTATAGCTGTAAGTCTCATGGTTATTTCGAACATGTTACTCTAAATAACAACTGGGTGGGAATTAAGCACAGTGAATTTACTTCAATTTGGGGTCCAAAAAAGGCTGATAATAATAAAGTTGCTGTGTCTTTCGCAGACCTTTTTAGGCACTTGGTTGGAATGGGCACTGTAATTTAAGGAGAGATTTCCACATAATGGGGCATATGAAAAACCCCCTTTTAAAGGCAAAGGAAGAGACATCCAATCATTTTATGACAGACGGCTTGGATGTGAGGAGATTTAATTCAGAAGGCTTGCTCGAAACAGGGTGACTGCGGAAGGGCTCAGACTACTTCCTCTTAAAGATTACTGTTAATACTGTTGTGAATCTTTGGTCAATTATGTTCGGGTCAAGCGGGCTTGTAGTTGTTTTTCTTTGGGTAGCTATTTGGGCCTAGTAGGACTTAGGTTAATGTAGGTTTTGATATCTCCCTGAAGACTTGTCATTATATCATTAATACAAGCGTAATGTAAACAATTCTGGTATGAAATACTCACACGACTTTTGCTTTTTCACAGTTGTAATTGATAAATACTTTCCAAAACTAGAAATTTTTATTAATTGTTTAGTTGCCTTTAATATTACATAGAGGATAGAAACGTACATTTTATAGATAAGACATTTTAGAGTTAAGGTTAAGAGTCCATAATACCAACAGTTGACAAAGTCCGATATTTATGACATCATCTCGACAAACGAATCAACTGGAACTCAACAGAGAAACAAACTTCTTTCTAGACTACATGACCGACGCCCCCAACCTTTCTCTCGAAAACAAAAGATTTATCTATAACACAATTTATTATAAAACCTCTTTGGACATATGGGCGGGTTGGCTGCTAAGTGGTATAAGTCACAAAAATTGAAAAATGGACTTAACACCACTTGAGGTGCTTAGCAGTTTCGTTCAGTGTAACAACATTCAGCCCTATCTGTAAGCGGACTATTGAACTAGGACCCACGCCACTTGTCGGATACGAAGAACTGCGTGTCTAGTAATGATAAGTGGTGTGAATCCATGTTTTCATTTTTGTGACTTACACCACTTGGCAGCCAACCAGCCCGTACATATGCGAGGTTTGGGCACATTCAATTCCTATCATATTCAAAACTTCCAATGAAAAATCCTCAGAAGAATTACCAACGCCCCTTCTATGTTTCCAATCGAACCTCCTTCATACGCCTCAAAATTCCTTTTGCCTATGATCAAATATAACCCCCGTTATAAAAAAATTCCATGCCTCCTCATCCAACCATTCCAACCCTGCTATACAAACGCTTTCCCTCCCACATATACCAAACAACCCTCCCAGAGCACTAAAACGCCGCTGTACCCGCGTTTCACCTTCTTCTACTTAACAACGACAAGTAATAAAACACTATAGGGAGTAACCTCCATTGGGTTGGCATTTCCTAACAAGTTTTTCATGTCCTGTATTCTTGTAATATGTTCACTTCTAAAATAAATTTTGTAGGAAAAAATAAAAATGGTTTACACCAATGATATATAATGAAAGTAAAGGAAACACCAATTTAAAGAACATCGTTGGAATCAATTTCGAGAAAATATAGGAAAACTGGAGAGAAAAACGAACTTTTAGTAAAGTCGCAGTTGTGGTTGACAGATTGGATTGAAATTCCCATGACGGTTTTCCTGATATTCCTAAATAGAATTTCATATTTGTTTTCCTGCTTTTCATTATTGATTAATTTTTTGTACATAAAATAAAAAAAGCACCCAAATTAAAAAAAAAAAATTCTTAGTAATGTCAAAAATATGTATTTCTAATAATTTATTTTCGAATATTTGACTCAATCGGAATATTTCCTCTTAAATAAAGAGAGAGAGGAAAATAAGGACATAATGTGATAAAAGTTTTAAAATTGATCTAACTTTGACTGACGTGTCCCGTCTGACAACCTATCCGGCCGACATATATAGACTAATAAAATCGATCTATTCTTGACGCCACATGTAACACCATGTTCTTTTTACCACACAATCTATACGGCTCGTTATTTCCCAGCTAATGTTAATCCTGTATTTTAACTGGATTTTGGTTTATAATTTGATTGTTATAATTTTTATTATTTATATTTATTTGCTGCTATAATATAAACTGAAATGACAGTTTTGTTGTTTCTGGCTTGGAAGATTTAAGAATGAAAAATGTAAAAAAATTCATTCTCTAAAAAAAGTACAGCTAAATACTAGTTCAAATTGAACATTTCTTATAAAAAAAAAAGGCACTCCAGAGGAAATGGTTTATTATCTCTCAGTCTCAGGCAGGCGCGATACCGAGAGGCTAGGGTGGTAACATTTCTGAATTTAGTTAACCACGTGACTACTGAGAGACTGAGTCCTTCTACTTTCTCTTTACTCTTTTACCGTTTCACTCATCTTACTCTTTAACTTGTAAAACGTAATTCATGGCAAACAAGGCGAATTGCTAATTTTTTTTTTTTTTACATTTGTAATTAAATAATTGTAACAAAGAAAGCAAGAAATGGTTTATTACTAGTAATTATACGTATTACTATTCAGAGATAATTTTTTTATGTACTCAGAATGTTTAGGTGACTATTCACTAAAACATAACACACGAACACTCTCAGATCCATAAAAATGTTTCAAATAAAAGTTGTACAATTTTTATATGTGTCGTTCACATAATTAGTTTAAAGAAAATTGTTGGAGCCGTTTTAAAGAAAACAGCAAATAACTGAAAAATATTTTTTAATAGAAATGTATTTCCGGTCATCCGATTTTCTTTTAACTCGGAATTTTAACAACATAATTAATTCTGATCAATATTATTTAAATGACAGAAGCGTGTAATAATTTGAAATAGCAATTTAGAGGAAAACCTAACTCCAACCCTCCACCAAAAGTTCCCTTAAATAAATTTTCCCGGAGAAATGTTACAAATAAAAGTTGTAGCTCATGGTATGTATGGTTGATATATAAAGTTTAAAGAAAAACATTAGAGCCATTTTCAAGAAAATCGCAAAAAATGAAAAAAAAAAAAAACATTCAGTAAAGTGGTACTTCCGGTTAGGGAATTTTGACACATAATCCTTCGATTCCGTAGACCATAGGATCCTCCTCTTCAAACACCGCAATCTCTCTTTATCTCATGGTGTTATCCGTTGGTTCTAATCCTTTCTTTCAGACCGATCACAATATGTTGATACCCCAAAAAATCCGCCTTCTAAATTCCCTGACTTGTAGTGTACATTAATGATCTCCCACAATCCATCCGCCACTCCCAATATCATCTCTATGCAGATGATTTCCAGATTTACCCTTCCTTTCCTCCCTCTGAACTCCAAGTCGACACTCTTAAACTGCAAGAGTACTTGAACAGGATTAGCACTTGGGCCACTGTTAATAAACTATCCCTGAATGCAGAGAAGACATATGCCATAGTGATCGGTTCTAGTCATTCTCTTAATTCTACCAATCCCTTCCTACCCTTTTCTTAAACAATGCCCCAATCCAATTCTGTTCCTCTGTGAAGAACCTTGGAGTTATCTTTGATCAAACTCTCTCCTGGAAAAACCATGTTTCCCAAATCTCTCGTCACACCAGTTATACCCCCAAACAGCTCTATTATTCCCGCTTTAAGTTGGCAGAACCGTTGAGGTCCTTAAAAACCAATCAACTTCTAGTATCCTTATTTTGCTCCAATTCGACTATGGTTGTTCAGTATATGGAGGCCTCTCTGAGGAACTCAAGGCTAAAGTTAAGCGACTCATGAACTGCTGCCTAGTTTTATCTTCGGGATCTCCAGAGATGTTCACGTTTCTCGTTACTATACCGAGTTGAAGTGGTTCTACCCTTGTTACCGTCGCTAGTACTTCCTTGCTTCCTTCCTATACCAAAGTATCCAAACCAAACGACCCTCCTATATCTTCCAGCTACTTTACTTCAGATCCGCTGTGCATTACATGTATTACAACTCGTCAATATTTCACTAGAAATATGGTTTGAGGTGCTTTGAGTACAAAATAACGTTTAAACAAATGACGTACATGATTATGAACAAAATATTACAAAACAATAAAATCGCGGTAAGCACAAACTTGATATTTCGTTTAGCCATCACCTATGGTGCGAAAAGAAGTTGTGATCAAAATCCGCCCATAGAAGTGCAACTTTATACGAATAGGTATTTGAGTTTATCGCGATTTTCTGGGAAATGATATCGATGATTTTCTTCAAATTTGGGGAATCGTTACAGCATAAATTTATCACGTTTACTCGAATAAAATTGAATTGATCGTTAAGTTAGAAACTTAACTTTAAATTGTAAAACAGATCAAGGCGCTGTCCACAATGTACTCAATATCTGGCAGGGCTATCTTTTCTAAAGAAATATTAAATAAAATGAACTATCTCTCTGTTCTACGTAAATATATATATATCAATTTAAGTGAAAGAACTGCAAGTATGAAGTAAATTTGTCAATTACAGTTGAAGTAATTGAAGCAAGAGAAAGTCATATGAGGTGTTACACCAGATTTTTTTCTTATATTTAACTTCGTTCCCCTTTTTGGCAAGTTACTTGAATTCAAGTATTTCCTTTCAACTAAACTGCAAGAACTTGACTAACTTGAACTTCTTATTTACGTGACTTGAAATTTTATTCCAGGCACTTTCAACGATTAAAGTTGAATTCATTTAAGTTTTAAAGAAACTAAAAAGACCATTGGGAGGGGGGGGGGAGAAAAATATGATCTTTATTTCAAGTAACTTGTTCCCAAAAGTGTACGAGATCAATGCCCAAGGGATTATTAATTTATAATACCCTGTTATCAAATACAAGGACCAAATCCGACGGGCAGAGTGATAAATAATATTGATTATTTTAATAAATTGACCGAGCACTATCAATAGGATTCATTTTCTTTGTTAAAAAAAAAAAAAGACGAAAACTCTACTGTATTTCTTGTTTGATCGTTTATGCGGATTCTTTCCTTTGGGAGCACTCCAAATAATAAGGAAGGGGGCCACGAAGGCGGAGCTTCGCGCAAAACAGTAAAGTTCGTCTAACGTCTATCGAATATCTTACTCCCTCAACACCCATAAGCTTACAACACAGCTAAAAATGTATCATTTTTCACTATTCCGAATGCGAAGATTCCACATTATTTGTTATTTTACTTATTTATTATTATTATTATTATTATTATAATATTTGATGTATATAATTATATAATATTGTGTCGTCACACAAGTAACATATACAATTTAAAAATCACACAATTGTCTCTCCTACTCACTCCAATTCTAACGAAAGAGTTCTTCAAACGATTTGGTTGCCTTTTATATTAAACAAACATTTATTCACATTCTAAGAAACCAACCGTACTAAATAATTATTAGTTCTTAAGTTAAAAAAATTTGCTATCCGATAAACAGAAAGATAAAAACTTTATTAACAAGTTATTTAGTGTAAGAATTTATAAGAATGTTTCAATGAACAATTACATTATACCCATCTTAGAGTTATTTATTAAAGGATTTTTCAAATAAAGCTAAGGAATATATTATATGCAGGGAAAAAGAACAGAAAAACTTGCAGTTTGCCCGAAAATATTACAAGAGGCGATACTTTAATGTTTTGTATCTGTAGTGAATGGAAAGGACCGGTGGTGAAATTCGCAGAAGAATGGATTGGAATGATACAATGAAAAGGAGTTTCAGCATACGGTTTTGGATGAGGGAATATACTGTGAATACTGAAGATTTGCCTTGGAGGTGATTTGATATTAATGTTTCGCGGTCAGCCAGTCGCGAGTCTCAGAAATTCGTGTTGAGCTGCCCCCCTGGAGTTTTTCTTGATGTCACTAGGCTCCAGGCGGATGACGACTTTGAAAAATAGGAGTACCAAGTTTCTTTGAACTTTAATATTTTTTTTTTATTTGGCCCCAGCCAACCAATATTTTGTTTGTTTAATTAACAATGGCCAAACATAAGTATTGTTTATATTGATTTTAAATTTTTTTTTTTTTTGAGAATATAACACATTCAATGAAACTGTGGTTATATCTTCACAGTAAATCATAGAAGATTTCTTTAAGATATACATTATCTGAGAAAACCACATGTTACATTTGACAAATTAATTCTATTGCTATTTTTATCCAAATCAATAAGTTGCAGTAGGCAAACCTTGGGGGGAGTCTATTCACCTCCATTGCCAATATTTTGACAATAAGTTCAAAGTTAGTTTGATTATTGAATAACTAGTTTCACTAGTTTCTAACCGTATTAAATATTTTCTGTGTTTTTTGAGAAACAAAGTAATTGTTTTAGAAAATTTTTAACTGTACAGTGTCTATATCATCAAGAGAACTTAATGCTCAGATTGGGGGGAAGCATATGATATATGTGTACAGTACACGATATTTAAAAAAAAAATCAAAAATCATAAAAGCCATTTCAAATAAAATCACGAAAAACTGAAAAAAATTATAAACATTCCAAAAAACCGTACTTTCCATGGGGATCTCGAAAATTGAGCGAGGATGATTTTTGTCTTTCACCCTTTCTATCTGCCCCCTTCCCCACTCACTGCCTTTCCTTCCTTTTGCTTCTTCCACCCTTGCTTTTGCTTTCGGGGAGGGAGAGTGTACCGTTGTTGTTGTTGTAGTATCTTGTTTGAATTCTTCAACCAATAATCTTCCACATGGAATTCTCCAAAATCAAATATGTTGTAATTTCTAAATTAAATTGTAAAATTAGTTTAAAAAAAAAAATTGAAAGAACTTAAAAAAAAAAATATCTCAAATTCAATTCTTTTTGTGAAAACTCGGTAATGTATCCAAAATCAATATAATATAAGGAGATACTAAGCAATCCTGTAGTGTGTAAAGTTATCTGAGTTGACTTGTTGACTGCCAAAAGCAAGTAAAACTCTGGATCTTTCGAAACTACGCTCTGCTACCAGTGAAGCGTTAGGGCTGGGGCAGATGAACTTGATGCAGCAAAGAAGAAGAGTAATTATTGGTTGACGCCCTTACAAACTCTTCATTTTTAAATTCTACAGTTACTAATAAAGGCGCGTTCTCACGAGTCAAGTTTAGTTGACCGATTTTAGTTGATCAACAGAAGTTGAATGCGACTTGAATCAGTTTTGGTTCATACGTTTCAACTGAAATCGATCAAACCGTTTCAATAACGACACGGAGCACTCTATGAATTGATAACAAACTGAGCAGCCAATTGGGCGATTCGGAAATTTACACTTGTCAATACTTGAAAGATGGCGGGTTCAACTGAAAGATACGTCATACTTCAACGATAAAGTTTGACTCGATCAAACTTTTGTTGATCCACTAAAAAGTTGATCAACTTTATTGAAAGAAAAGGTTCTCACTAGATTTTTCATTCAACTAAAACAAGTTGATCAACTAAAATCGGTCAACTAAACTTGACACGTGAGAACGCGCCTTAACTTGAACACAGTGGGCTCACAGCAATAATTATTTAACACTCAAAACACAATCATTGTATATTACACAGGGATTACTATAAATCCATTCAGAAACGTTAATGAATTAAAAAACTCTCTTATTCACAAATAGATAATACATAATGGTCTTCTGAAAACGTGTACACTCTTTCAATGCCCAGCAATGATTGAATGTAAAAACCACTACACTTTAGCCAACTGCTACCTTCCGCGGCGCGGCATCTTCAAACAAAATACAACAGCAACGGGCACACTAGTTGATGATTTTTTTTTTTACCAAAAACCTTATTGTTACTTGCGATCGTGTAGCTAAACGCAATACCACAAGTTTGAACTATCTGCAATTTTTCGCTTTTTAAATATTTTGTTTTCACATAAACACACACACACACACACACACACACACACACACACACACAATATAGATCATTCGCTCAAAACATTTTTTTTTTCGTACTCAAGGGACCTCAAAACATATATTTCCGGTGAAAACTCAATTTAGAAAATTTGAAATGATCGCAATACTTCCTCTTAACTCTGTAAGAAAGCTACAAATCCATTCAATAAAGTAATAATTCCAATTTCGTTTAAAATCTCATTACCTAGTTTTTCGTGCTCACAGTAGCTCCAAATTTATTATATCTCCGAAGAAAACTCAATTTTGAAAATCACAAACACGCATACCATAATAGTTCCTCTTAAAACAGTAGAAAAAAAGTAAAATTTACAAATGGTGAGAAACTTAAGTTGAAGTTAGTGTTAAGTTACAAAACCAGCTAAAAATGTTTCACCCAAAACTAAGTTGGTCTACAACAATAGTAGACAGATCTTACAATTTCATTTGATATCATTATTTCTTTTCTTTTCTAAATAACTTTGGTTCACAAAAACAAGAAAAAATATCTTTCTCAGTTGTTCCTACTTGCTACAGTATCTCTAGCTGGCAACTACTTGGTCAAGGGTCTATATAAACTTGAAAAGAAAAGAACATGAAGTCAAGTAAACCAGCCTTTTTAGGTTGATAGCAACAAACAAATAAATAAAGAAGCAAAAAATTTTCTAAGAACTCTCTCCCCTTGTCACTGAAAAATGTAAAAAATCGAAAAAAAAAAAAAAAAATCACTAGGCAGACAAAAATTACAATTAATTAATATTAATTAAGTTATAGCATTCAAATAAATAATAATTTTAAAAATAAATATCCAAATTTCTTCTGAATCAATCATTGACGCCAATCATCTGATCAGAAAATGTAATAGTCACCAAAAGGATAGGGATAAATTGTGGAAGGCTATCATAAAAGCAAAATGTATACTACCTGCTAATCTGCATACCATCCTCACAAAACCAAACCACGGATTGTATTTGGCTATTTTCAATTTTATAAATAGAAACAAAATCACACGATGAAAATAAAAAGCAAATAAAACAATTTCTAGTTATCATTAACAGCTAAAACGTTACATGAACATCGCAAGAAACCTCTGGGCAAAGATTGAATAACGTTATTTACATCCCTAGTTAATCTGCACGGGCAGGATGCCAAGAACAAAAAAAATAAATTTTTGAAATTTAAGAATATTAAAATATACTTATAAGTTTCAATAATACTTGTTGTACAATAAAGGAATATATGGTTTTCAAGGAGAGGAATTCCTAGCTACTTTTTTTTTTTTTTTGAGTAGCCTTTAGTTATTAAAAAAGTTTCCCCGACCACATAATCACCCACACCCATTCTGTTCCACTACTGACTCGAACAACCTCTGACTTTCTCGGCACTCTCATCAAGTTGTAAATTTACTTGGATTACTCTTTAATCAGTATTCTCTTTAATATCTTAACGATATTAAAGTGAAGGGAGAATATAAAATAAAGACTTGCAAAGATCAAGCAACTCTTGGAAAACTTTGGAAATTTCCATTTCTAGATTGATTCTATTTTGTTTTCCAATGTAATGGCCTTTCTCAGCCTTAAATAGCTCAGCAAACTGTCCAACATATTTAAAAAAATCAAAATATTAAAACAATAAAACCTTACGATTTCATTATAAAACTTGCTAAAACCAAACCATCATCATTTTAGGGCATTTTTATCAAATGAAATAATGTTTAATGAAATTGTGGGGGCAACGAAATCATTAAATGTACCTAAAGAAATCGTAAACGATATATCTGTACAATAATCATCTAAATTTTCTTACAAAAATCTGGTCTAATTGTTAAATTTTCTTATTAAATGTTTAATTGCTCTGAATTTAGTCAATTGATTTTTTTGTATATTTGAAGTTGTATTTTTTGTTTTTTTACATTGACTGAATTTTTACTTTCCTTTCTCATGTTTGCGCCATGGTCTTCTTGCTATTAACAACATTTTGCAATTTCTTTTGATTGTACTCTATTTTGTATTGTACTTTATTTCTTTTGTTTCTCATTCTTACGGAAGTGTTACTCAGTTAATATTTCTTAGTTATGTAATAAAAGCTTTATATCCTCTCTGACGACTCTTCAGACGATCCGGCGACCATGAATAAGTCTGTTAAGCTGTTAATGTTAATGATCGTTATAATATTTTAAAAGCATGCTTTTTTTTTTTATTTAAGGCGCGTCAACATCTTTGGTCATAGGCGCCCGGAGCATTCTCAGTGCACTGTCGGCCTCCTGAGAGTGTTCTCTTGTTATAGACAACACTGTGTATAAAAAAAACTACTAAGGGATTCTTAAAATGTATGTTCACATTTGCAACACTGCTGACGGATAATATCCAAAGCTATAATAATGTTAAATTACTGTATATTCTTTGTAAAAATATTCTGGTTTAATAAGCGTTAATATAATAAGAATAAAAAAAATAATAATAATTATAGACAACACTGTTCATCACTGGACAGTGAACTGTAGAGGCTTCTAGGAAGAAAAAATCTAAAGATAGCACAGCTGGACTCGAACCCGAGTCCTTCGCGTGGGAGTCCGGTTACGCTAATCATTTAGCTATTCCCTTCCCTGAAAGTATGTTAATAGACATCTATTATTATTATTATTATTAATATATTAATTGCTCTTAATCCTATAAATAAATATAGAGGTGAGAGAACGTTCTCGTGGGGGTAAATTCCGATTTTACAAGCAGTAAATTACTTCTCTGCAAAAATTGGTGGAAAAAATGTCTATTTATGGTATGTTTGGATAAATAAATATGAATAAATAGTCTTTAATGCTCTAAAAATAACTCCGCTAATAGAATCGAAATAAAATTAAATACTTAAAAAGTTCTATAAACTTAGAATGGATATTTTTTTTGGTGAACGACAAATCTTCCCAGTAACCATAGAAACCAAACGTTATAAAATCACCAATTACAGCCTCCTACCTAAATATGTTAAAAACCCAGGGGGATTGCTCGTTTTATAAAAAAAAACAAGTATTTCAATAAATAAAATAAAGTTTAATTTTTATATTGAATTTTATTAGCACTTAACGAGGGTTATTAGGTCATTTAAGTAAATATTTAATTGGTCCATAACTAACTGGAACTTCTTTCTAAAAAAGAAATTCTAAAGTCATTAAAACTTTATTTACTTACTGATAAAGTTAAATTTTAGGTGAATCGCCGATAGTAAGTCCATTTCTGAGAAATATAGTAATAAAAATTGTGATAACAACCCTTACTCTAAACAGAAATATCCCACAATTAAGATACGATCGCTCTAATTAGTAAGCCTGCCGTAATAACCACTATTTTCGTGTTATAGATCTAAATTATTGCCGTCAATATTGTATCTCAATATTGCTCAATTTAATAAATAAAAAATAAATAAATAAATTATCAATTATTTAAAAAATATTGTCTAGTCTGCGGATCCTATCGCCATTTAGTTCTAACATTTGCTACCAGGTCCCGCTATTTTATGTACTTTAAGATTAAATCTTGATTGTTTTGTTTTAATGACAAACGATGCTAAATACTTTCTTTTATTCATCAATATGTAAAACAACATTGTGACATAAACTATTTCCAACTTCATTTTCAAATTATTATAATTAACCAATTTTTTTCAAATATCCTGTATAGAAGGCAAACAGTATAGAATTAATGTGAAAATAGTAAATTAATAACATTAATATTTATTAAATGTTAATGTTGACCATTGATAATAAATAATTATGATGTTTTGAGGAGTCTTGGTCTAAATAAAACTACAAATACATGCCTACATTACCATATACAATATATCATCAGGGATTATTGTGGGTATAACGATTTGTGTTTTTGCCCTATGCTGTTTGCATACATACATACATACATACCCGTTCGCATACGCATGCACGCACCATTTTCTAAAAACAAACATTTTTTTTTTGGACTCAAGAAACCTCAAAACATATATTTCCGATGATATTGAAAATTCGACACGATCACAATACTTTCTCTTACAGTTGTAGAGAGAAAGTCAAAATTAAATAAATGATCATATATATTTACTTATGTCTAAATGATAAATTTTCAGTTTATACTTTGGATTTTGTAAACATTTCAATGTAACTATTACAACTAATACATTGAAAAAGAACTTAAGTTACCGGGTTGAGATCGCGTCAGTTGGCTTGCTAGATTTTGCAATGAGGTTCTCCATGGTCGTTCGTTACACCTTGAAAGATAATGGAGCAATCTAAAGATATGCGCAGTGCTCTAAAGTTAACATCCCATTAGCTTTCAAGGTGTTACGATCCTGAACAAGCACATTGCAATATGGGCGAAACTTTGGTTTCTAGCAAGCCTCTGTGTTTTTGAAAATAGATATTGTCCTACTAAACGTGGGAACCATTACCCCAATTTTTAAGAAAAACTAGGAAAGCTTTTGGTTTTTATTAAGATTTCCTGACCTAAAACCCCGACTCAAATAAATACTGACCATTCGCTAAAAAAAAAAAACATTTTTTTCGTACCCAAGGAACCTCGTACGCTAAGTATGAGTCGTAGTAACACTAAAAAAAATTTGACACGATTACAATACTTCCCCTTACTAGGAGTAAGAGAAAGTAAAAAAAAAATCAATCTGTGTGAAACACTCACACAACTTCTCTTACTCCAGTTCTCAAAATTATAATTGACGAATTTTATAGTTTGTGTATCAAACTTAATGAAATTTGTCGAAAACTGAAAAAACTGTTCAGTAAAAGCGTACTTCCGCTTTACTAATTTTCTTGAAATTCGGAATTTTGGCCATCTATTTATTTCTAATTAATTTTGTTTGGATGGATCGAATTGTATAATCAACTATAACTGCACTTTACAGAAAAACATAACCCCACCTCTCCTCCATAACTGCCCAGTAAATGAATCTTCCCAGAGAAATGTTATAAATAAAAGTTGTAGATCTTTGTATGTTGAACTTATATAATACGTTTCAAGAAAATCGTCGGAGCCATTTTTGAGAAAATCGCGAAAAAGTGAAAAAAATCATTTAGTAAAGTGGAAAAGTAAAAGCACTTCCGGTCATCCGATTTTTTTTGAACTAGGAATTTCAACAACATATTCAATTCTAATTAACATTATTTAGATGACAGATTGTTTAATAAACTGAAATAGCACTTTAGATGAAAACCTAATCCCAATCCTCCCCCATAACTGCCCTTAAATAATTTTCCCAGAGAAACATTTCTAATAAAAGTTGTAGCTCTTTGTATGTGTAGTTGATATATACCAAGTTTGAAGAAAATCGTCGGAGCCGTTTTTGAGAAAATTAAAAAAAAATTTAAAAAAACAACTAGTAAAGTGGTACTTCCGGTTGAGGAATTTTGACAGATAACGTAGGGTCAGATCATATGTGATACCTAAACGGAATATCAAGTTTCAACTTTCTATGGTTTTTCGTTTATGAGCTATGCTGTTCACATACACATACACACACCATTTGCTAAAAACCACTCTTTTGGACTCAGGGGACCTTAAAACGGATATTTCCGGTGAAAACTCGATATGGAAAATTTGACACGATTACAATACTTCCCCTTACTAGGAGAAGAGAAAATAATAACAAAGTAGTATAAAAAATAAATGATTAATTAACCATTCAATGTAATTCTGATTCCATATTAAGAAAAATAAAGAAGAAAATAAGGGCGCTAGAAATGGAAAAGTGCGTGGCTGGCCTATAAGCGCAATCTGTGGAACTGGAACATCAATTGCATTTGAAATAACAAAGAATTTTGAAAGAAGGCCGTGAAGAGGAAGAATTCTGGATATGAGCAGTTGGTGAAAATAGAAATAAGATCGCATGTCACGGTGTTCACTATCTTACATTCTATTCACCTGTTGAGAACAACTACTTGATAAAATAAACCAAGTGGATAACAGAAAAATAACATAAAAGAATTTAGAAAAACGATACGAATTTTAGATTAGATTTAATTTATTTAAAGAAATTGAAGTATTACTGTTGCAATATGCTATGTGATATGCTGAATAATTTACTATTGATTGACGATATCAGATTACAGACGTCACAGTCTAAATTAAAACTAGTGAAATTTTCTATTCAAGTAATGCACAATGTTAGCAGTATCATTCAAAATTGTTTAAATAAATTAAAAATAGCAGTTAATACAGAAACTTGTAGACTATAGTAGATAGTTTCTTGTCATAGTCAATGGAGGGCAAAAGAAGAGGCGGGCACGCCGGTCACGAACCGTGCACAGTAAATTAGGGAACAAGCAAACTTAGGAAGTCAGCAGAACTAACTAATACTCTCTATCTATTAGCAGATAATTTCTTCTAAGAATACAAGTTCCTCTCTGGAGAAAATTTGTCAACATGAACAGGGAGAATTGACAAAATGGAAAGAGAAACTTATCTATGGTATCACATAAGACATACTTCCCTTTTACTTTCACTTACTGATGTAAGAGTAAGTATTGCAATTTTGTTAAAGTTTTGAAACTGAGTTTTTACATTGGAAATACATGTTTTCAGACTCAATTGCGAAAAAAAATCTGGTGTGCAAATCTCACGACTTTTGGGAGTGAAGTAATCGCGTCTGAGATTGTTCTCTCGTGCCTCCTGGATATCCAACTAATCGAACAACATCAATCATCAGCGCAGCCTGATTGGTGGGTACTAGTAGGATTACAAAAGAAAGCGCCCTAATAACATTTGAAATTTAATCCCACAAAATTTCCGCAGAACTACCTAAGATCAACTTTTTTTCGGAAAAGTGTTCAGAAAAAGTGATTCCAAGTTTAGAGGAAATCGTAGTTTTCAAAAAAAAAAAAAATATTCAAAAAACCTCAAAAACCTATTCAATAAAGTCGCACTTCCGGTTAACCGATTCTATTCGAATTTGGTAATCTAGCAATGCTTCTAATGTGTATATATACACATTATACATTCTATTCACCAAACATTGTATGGCAACATTGTATGGTTGTATTAAAGTAATCCTTCAGAGAAAAGCTTAACGCTATTGTTCCCAGAAATTCAATTTTCCCCGGAAAATGTTTGAACTAAAAAGATAGTATTGAAGTATATAACCAGTTTCCGGTTATTTATAAAATTTATTGGGTTCCAGATCTTTAGGCCGTTCGTTGGGCGCCAGGCTTTTCAGCCAATGATTTAATAAAAATTAATAAAGACCAGAAAAAAAATAAAGATAGAAATAAACGAAACTATTTATTTACAGTTAGAGAGAAGATATTCTCATTCAGGCAGTAATAGATGGAAATGAAAAATGTACATGCAAAATCAAGAATACATCAAGCAAAAAAAATCAAGAAAGTAAACAAGCAAAAGATAATAGAAATAATTAATAAGGTATACCTTTAGAAAAATGCTATCAGACGAAATATATACAGATACTATATCAGAAAATACGTACACAACACGAAAAGTATAGAAAGTTATTGAATGTCCCCGCAAAGGCCTTACACGACGGACAATGGAAAACTCGGCACTACAACTTAGCCGGTTAATTCTTCCAGAGCGCTCATCAGACAGTTGTTAGTATCTACCCGCACTTTTTCATACTCTCCCCTACTGGAATGGGGGAGGGGGAAGGTCAGACAATTCGCCTTTGCCCCTCTTGTTAATTCTAGGGCCATCTAGCGGCTTATGCGCGTACTTGGTTACAAGTGAATAAAATAGCTGGAGGGGTTTTGGAAAAAATCGTGAATAAGTGAAAAATCTATTCAATGAAGTCGAACTTTCAAACTATTGTAAAAACAATTTTTTCATACTCAATGGACCTTAAAAATATGTATTTCCGATGAAAACTCATTTTCAAAAATTTGACAAGATCGCTGGAATACTATGATTAAGAGAAAGTAAACATGTTTAGAAGATGGTGTATATGTGTGTATGTGTGTGTGTCTGTGTATGTGTAAAACAAAAACATTGACGGAAATTTAAACTTTATATACCGTCTTGACAAATCACTATCGCAACGCATCCAACACGAAAGTTTTTCGTTCAAAATCTTTAATCAGAGAAGCTACATTATTGATTTTTTTTCCTAATTTTTCTCGAAAATGGAGCCACGATTTTCTTTTAGCTTCGCACACTACTTAAACTTATGGCTTCCACTTTTATTGTATTTGAAATATATTTCTTCTAAGAACATTAATTTTTTTTGGGACAGTTCTATGGAAATGTTTATATCTGCAATGTATCAGTATAGTAAAAGGTTATGAGGGAATACTGTTTAGTAAAAAACAGGAAATAAAATAAAAATTAAAAGGTGAGAGGGGGCCGCCTTTTATAGGCTTTCCAGTCCTTCTGTTAAAGAAAAAGAAATGAAAAGAAAAGAAAAAAAAAAGGGGTGAAAATATTAAGTGGACTGTATATTATGTGGAGATTGAATAAAGAATAAAGAGCGAGCAAATGGGCTCATATAATATGAACAAAATGAATATTAAATTAAATTTAAAATAAGTAGCAAAAATATTTATTATCTTCAACAAGCCAAAAGGAATGGCGCTTACCTTAAACGCAGAAACCTTCAGGTTAGCGTGGGTCGACTCAGGTCTTTTAGCCCATATTGGGGGAGCCAAGGAAGTGGAAAATAGGAAAAGGAAATAGAACCCCTATGTGCCTGTAACTCCAGAGTCTTGGTCCACACACTACTGTTTGGCTGATGAATCCGGATAAATTATTTAAACGGGCTCCTGGAAACGAAGGCCGGAGAAGCAACCGGAAGTAGACCATGTGCTTGTACAATAAACCTTAGCAGGCCGGAGAATCCGGAGACGCTCACTCGACAAGAGACCAACTTACTAACACTAACCCCGAGGAAAACCAGAAGTGGCAACACTTGGGTTTTCACGAAAAGGAAAGCGGAATTGATCTAAACTGAATGCTCGTACGAGTGTAAAATAGTGACTCACTTATTAACACTAACCCCGAGGAAAACCAGAAGTGGCAACACTTGGGTTTTCACGAAAAGGAAAGCGCAGTGGTCTAAATTGAGTAGACAAATTACGTTGCACACGTACACCTCACTTGTCTGAGCGTTATTCAGTGACTGACTGGAGTGGGCAATTAAAGGGACTACCCCCTCTCTACAATTAGGACACAGCCAATAGATTGATAAGTTATTATATTTTGACGGCGGCAAATTCAAATTCGGATAAATACCGAACAGATACTAACATCATTATGGGCAATTATTACAGAACTTTTGCTAAGAGTGAAGATATTCTGAGTTTGATGAAAATTCTGTAAAACTTTTCTGAATTTTTTACTAGAATTTTCTCGATAATATTCTTCCGGCTGAAACATTTTCCGGAAAAAGTAATTCTCTTACAGGAATTAGAAGATTAAATAAACAATGACCATGGGGAAACAAGTGTGAAGAGGGGAAAGTTGAACAAAGAAGGGGGATTAAGTAATGATTGGTTTGATGAAGGGTGTTCTGGGACTGTGAATAAAAGAAATAAAGCTAAAAAAGAGTATATTACAGAAGAACAATACAGAACTGTAAAAAGCATTACGAATAAGAGACGAAAAGAAACTGTGCAGATGTAAAAGAGAAGGAAGGCAGAAAAGAAAAGAATTGCAGATTTACAGGAAGAATTTGAAGGTCACCCCAGCAGGAAATTTTACAAGGGCTAAAAAAAAAATAAAGCACTATGCAGTCCCAAGTTGTGTTCTTGTCTAATGAAAATGGGGAATTGGTGAGGCGGTGATAAGAATGGCAGTTTAGTTTGATGGTCACGATACTTTAAAATAGTTTTGAATATTTATACAAATTCTATTTCTATAATAAATTGATATAAATTTAGAAAACTTTTCTCTTTTTTATTTTTTGTTTTCTAATTGCGTTTTTTGTTGTTTTAAGGAGCGTCAACACCTATGGTCCCTGGCGCCCGGAGCCTTCTTAGTGCAAGGCCGGCCTCCGGACAGTGTTCTCTCGCTGTAGACAAATACTATCCATCACCGAACAATGAGCTGTAAAGGCTCCTAGGGAGTAAAAAAATCTAAAGGCAGCACAGCTGGAGCGAACCCTGGAGCATCGCATGGGATTACAACGCGCTAACCTCTTAGCTATTCCCTTTCCTTCTTTTTTCTTAATTTTTTTATTAAAAAAAAATATATATATATATATACTAACGTTGCAAATAAAACCACAAAACTAGCCCTAACAGGTAGAACTAGAACTAAATACGTGTAATTTGTAACAAATAACTTCACTTGCAGGAATACTACATTAAACCGAAGTTTTAGTTTTCTGGCTGTCACACTTCGCAATTAACAATGTCAGGCAACCTTTATAACTTATCTTATAATTATATATATATATGAATGTGTTTGTGTAAAGTGCGATATATAATTTTTTTTTTTTTTGTAATAAAAGTATAATATTACAAACAACCATATTAATTATCTTCTTGTCAAATGCAATTTACGAATCATTTAAACACTGTAATAATTACTTTGTTTGGTATAAAAAAAATGATAATGTATCTTGATTATATCAGGCTATGGATTTTAATTGGCTACAAATTTGTCATATCCATATTAATTAGTGCCATTTGGCAACGGCTTGAATTTAATGCAATTAATATTGTTTTAATTAACTAAACAATTTGTGTTAATTAAATCTATCGTTATATTTAGTTAGTATATCTGGAAAAAAATCACTAGTTTCTTCACCATTTTTATCCTTTTATTTATTTATTTTTATCTTTTAATTATTGCTTTCTCTTATTGCTCTCATAAGAGAAAGTACTGCGACATTTCAAATTTATTGTGAGATATTTTGAAGTCCTATCATATGAATGTATTTTGCAATTATATACAGCGTGTTGTTCCATTTAAACGGGCCACTTTTGAAATAACTCTTAAACGAAGCAAGACATCAAAAAAGTGAACGTACCGTTTGTGGAAGTATTTTCGCTCTAGTTTATGATGGTGTTAATGTTATTTGATTTTATTGCTGCCTTACACCTTAAAGGCAGTATATGGCAAGGAAGTGGCTGTGGGAGTGTTTCTGGACATAGAGGGTGCCTTCAGCAATACGACCTACAGCTCAATCACGCTAGCGTTGAAAAGGCACGGGGTGAATCGGACCATTACTAGGTGGATTGGCAGCGTGCTCAAAACTAGAAAGATCATAGATAGCCTCTATGAGGAGACGCTTGAAACTACGGCTACAAGGGGATGCCCTCAGGGGGGGGGTCCCCCTTCTGTGGTGCATGGTTGTAGACGAACTGCTGGTGGAGCTTAATCACAGAGGGTGTTCTGGTCCTTGGCTACGCGGACGATGTGGTGTCGTGTGTCGTGGTCAGGGCAGACATGAGACTGTTGTCAGTGAGCTGCTACAGGAGGACCTGCGAGTGATGGAGGCGTGGACCTGATGGTCAACCCCTCTAAGACCGCTCTGGTTCCATTTACCAGAAGAAGGAATGTGGACTGTTTTAGCACATTGAACTTCTTCGGAAGAACTCTAGAGGTGTCTGGTCAGGTGAAATACTTGAGGATCATGCTGGACTCCCAACTCACCTGGGGAGCACATCTTCAGTATGTGACACAGAAGGCAAAGAAGTCTCTCTGTGGAGCATGCGGGGAAACATGGGGACTTTCCCCAAATATGGCCCACTGGCTCTATAAACGGACCATCATACCTGTCCTCACCTAGGCAGTAGTGTGGTGGCCGAAAACGGAACAGCAAAGTGCGAGGAAGAACCTATCTGGGGTTCAAAGACTGGCGTGCATGCTGATTTCGGGGGCATTCTCTAGTACCCCAACGGCTGCATTGGAGATACTGCTGGGGTTGTCTCCTCTTCATCTTTTGATACAAGTGGAGGCGAGGGCTAGCGCGTACAGACTAATGAACAATGGCCAATGGAAGCAAAGAAGCTCCCTAGCCAAGCACTTGGAAATTATTCAGAAGGATGACTCTGGCCCTATCTTTAAGATGGCTGGGGAGGAGTGCTGTCCAACATTCCACTTTGAGCTCCTCTTCCAAGTGGTTGTAATGTCACCGTCGGAGTGGGCAAAAAGCTGGGAAAAACGGGGCCAGACTGGGAGATCCTGGTTCACGGATGGGTCCAAAATGGCCTCGGAACTGGAGCCGGGATATATGGAGTTAAGCCGCAGGTACGCATTGCGAGACCCTCGGTGGTTACTCTACAGTTTTCCAGGCTGAAGTCTATGCAATAAAGATCTATGCTGAGGAGAACCTGCGTATGGACTCTAGGAATAGCATCTTCTCAGACAGCCACGCTGCGCTGAATGCACTTTGGGCATTCAGAATCACCTCCCCTCTGGTCATGGAGTGTAGAGACTCTCTGGAGGCATTACCCCGGCACAACAAAGTTCGGCTAGTATGGGTGCCACGGCATAAGGGGATTACAGGTAACGAAATAGCCGACCAACTGGCCAGGGAGGGAACGAATACTCCCTTCTATGGGCCGGAACCTGCTCTAGGGGTAGCCAAAAGTATGGTGAGGGCGTCTCTGAGAGAATAGAAGGGAGCATAACCGATACTGGAGGCTAAGCTCTGGGGCAAAACACGGCAATATGTTTATGCCAGAGCTGTGTAGAAGAAGGACCAGAGACATCCTGGGACTAAGTATCAGTTTCTCTGATAACGGGCCTGCAGGTTCAAAAAACATCTGCACAAGGTGGGGTTGGTGGATATAGAGTCCTTGTGTAGACTATGTCAGGAGGAGGAGGAGACGGCCTCTCACCTGCTGTTTGATTGCGTTTCAATAGGTAGATTGCGGTACGAGATCTTCGGCACATTGAGACCGGAGGAAATCGTACTCCAAGAAGGACTGGTGGGGAAGGTTTTGGACCTCATGAAGAGGGGGGCTTCCATTACTAGGTTTGAGGGGTTGGCACAATAAGCCTCGATGGGAGGCTGCGGTGCCTGGGTTTTAGCCCCCCTGCATCAATCTAATCTACACCTTAAATCGGTGGATGAAAGTGGTGATTTCCTTTTGACCCCCACTTTTTACTACTGTATTGAAAACTATTAAACAATGAAGAAAAATGCCGTTAATTTCACTTCAATATTTCAAACCGTTGCCGAGATATTCAATCATAAAGATTAAATTTTCGTTGTTTTTTTTTCCTATTTCTCTGTTTCATAAAAGCGGATTTTCTATTAATTTCTAATAAATAAGAGAGTTCAAATGCTGACAACACTTAAAACCTATTTTAGAACCATAAGGGACTTAAAAAACAGGTAAAACATCATTAAAACAAAACAATATTCCAGTTGATTTACAAAAATCTATAAAAAAAAAAAATTTCTTATTTTATCAAAACGACCTCCTCGGGTTAAACGGCACACGCGCAGTCGCTGCCCAGCAGATAAAGTTGCTAATCGTATCATGTCTGCCGGAATGCCTAAGCAGGTTTAGATTAAGTCTTCTCTAAGTGCTTCCGGAGTCGGTATTCAGAGGAGTCGCTCCCTGACATAAATTTTTTCTTTGAAATATCCCCAAAGAAAAAAATTCAAGAGGGGTTAAATCTGGAGATCTGATAGGCCAGTGTAGTGGAAGAAAGAAGTGAAAGAAAATAAGAATTTATAGAATAGTTTAAGTAAAATAATTTTGTGAATTTTAGCTAGTTCAAATAGTGTATTTTAGTGAAGGGGAAGAGAGAGCCAGGTACTATAATTTAGGTCAATGGTACTGAAGAAACAAAGGGACAAGTAACAGTTAGGATAAGACAATACACTCCCTCCAGACATACCAGCATTATTTGAAAAGATTTTAACTAACAATTAGAAGGCATTCTTTCAAACAGTCTGCATTCTGCTTTCAAACAAAAACAGCCTGAAACAGATATTCTACTAGTAAACATCAGTGCCAGTTTAAGCATTAACCTTAAGTAAAATCAATCTAACTAGTTTCCACAATATATTAATAAGTTTATACATTCTTTGCAAATAACTTGTATTTATTATTTTAATAGAATATATTTATTGTTAGCAATGGTGACTACTTTCTTATTTCTAATACTTCTATCTCTATCTTAAACATACACACAAGTCCTTTACAAAACCCTCACGCCACAATCTACACTACAACACATCACACCAATACATTTCACTAGCTTAACACCGGCCCCTGCCTCCTGATCCACCGCCTACTGAACATCTGTCTGTTAATGTTTAGTGCGGAATGGTTAGACATAAAACTATTGACCCATACTTTCTGCCAGGTACCTTAAATGAGCAAGAATACGCTACTTTTATTCGCCAAGAGTTATAAAAGTTGCTGGAGAATGTGACATTGAATGTGAGAACAAAAATGTGGTTCCAACAAGGTAACGGTTGTCCCGCGCACTATGCCTTATTGGCGAGGAGAGAAGTGAATGAGATGTTCAGTAACCGCTGGATCGGGAAAGAAGTGTTTTTCTTTTTGTTTTTAGTTTTTCGAGATTTTTTTTTCAAACCTAAAATCGGAATATCGATCAAAATATTTTGGAACATCGAAGTGAGTGTGCTAGAAGTGGTGTACAGTCAAAGCGAAATACATTATATGAGGAGATAAGATTTGGAAGGTTTCTTGTTTAGTTACTATTTTGGAGCGCGATTAATGTTTAATTTATTTTATACTGGGCTCTACTGGGCCATAATATAATCATCACTTCCTGTACTTGCCAAGATAGTAGGCTGCTACTTATCCCCCACCACCTTTATATTTATGTTAAGAAAAATACGTAATAATTTGAGTTTAAAGAAATTTGTCATTTTATTAATATAATAATTGTATTAAACAGGAAGTAAGAGAAAGTCATGTGAGTGTTTCACACCAGTTTTTTTTTTTTTTAAATATCTTTTAATAATGTTAAAAGTTTAGAGATATATTATTAAGAGGTTTTTAATTCATTTAACTGTATTCATTAAGAGCTTAAGAGCTTATTTTATTTTGTATCATTTTATTGCTTGCCGTTTTCCTTGTAATAATAAAACTAAATATGCATCAAGTATCAGAGACTGACTTTACCGTATGTAGAATTAACTACATGAAGTTGGTTTTATAGTGGAAGGCGTTCTTCTAATAAACAATAGTAATAAATTATTATTAAGAAATTAATGCAACTGTAAGTTTTACAGCAAAAACTTGGTGTGTAACATTAACAGTAAGGAGGTTATAATCTTATTACACTGAGGATTAGGCGAAAGGTTAAGTTCATGAATATATTGGGAGAGCTTTTAATACTGCTATGTCTCAACTCAATAACTTGTTTTATCTACTGCTCTACTAGTACCACCACCACTACCACTACTGTACTAAACTATTCAGTATTATATTAACATATACACCACCATACTAACCCGCTACTTAATAATTTAGATAAGATGGTAGTTTTTTTTTTTTCTTTTTTATTTTACATTCTTTTACTGGTGTAAGAAAAAGTAATGCGATCATGTTCAAATTTTTGATGACTTAATAATTAGTTGATTGAAAATCTCTTGAGAACGATACAAATAATCGCCTGTGTGTGTGTGTGTGCGCGCGCGCGCGTAAGAGTGAGAAGTCTATGTCTGTGTTAACAAAATATTTGAAACATGAAAAAAAACAGTAACTTCAAACTTAGTATATTCCGTTCAGATTCCGCTACCACGTGTGTGGTAATTAACACACACGGTTTTTGGTCAACTAATAACAATAGTGCGACTTATTTTAGGATTTTAATTTTAGTTTTCCACAAGTTTCTGGAAAACGACATCAACGATTTTCTTTAACAAATATCATTTTTTATTAAAACTTGGGGGGGGGGGGATTAAGAAATTTCTGGTAGAACATGATGAGAAAGGGGCTTCCTTAACTATCGTACTTTTTTATATATTAAGCGGTTTTAAAAATACATAATGTTAGGAAAAATTAAATATGGATTGAAATTTTAAAAAAAAGTTCTTATAATGCATCTTTTTACAGATTTGTTTTTCGAATATTGCGTTTTTCTCGAAAACGTTTCACCAATGGAATTCTTTAAACTTGATATACTAGATTAGATTAGATTGAAAAAACGGGTAGGGCGAGCCTTATTCCAATGAGACAATAAGAGGTCTATTGTGGATCCCCTAAATTCATAGCACATCCTTTCTCAGCTTCGCCCTCTTAATCAGGCCTAGCAAAGCTGAAAGTGGCTCTGTCATGAACCTTGTGACTTCGGGCTTGCTTGTTCCCAGTTGAAGAAACCTTGTCCTTATCAGAGTGGCACAATCACAGGGATGTATACCGGAGTTTCCTCCTCGAGCTTGGCAGAATCAGCATTAGGCGTTATCTGCAAGTAGTAATTGGTGCTTGTGTTTGTTTAGTCTATAATGCCCGGTTAATAGACCCAATTTAGCTTTATATCTCTTCGGTTATGATTCAGTAGGTCCTTGGAAAATTTAGCCTGTCTCTGCCTTGGTGTTCCTTCCGACCACTGCAGACGCCGGTCTTCTATCCAACCCTTGATAGAAGCTTGAATCAGGCTCCTGGGCAACCCACAGAAGGGCTTGGGACCTATAAAGATATTCCTTCGAGCCCTCCATCAACTTGATTTACACAACTTGTCGAGCCCTCTAACAACACATTTAGCTACCTTGGGATGTGAGAGTATCGGCAAGCTTAATTCATATTATCAATTGTTAAGATGTCGGGACGATATAGTTGAGAGATGGCATAACCACCTATATTCTAAGGACATTGAGCGGGCGCTTAATTCATCCTATAACCCCTTATTTAGGTCCATTAGTTCCCTTGGTTGTGGCGAGTATTACTTAAATTCCAACATGTCTATTAAAAAACAGAGAGTTTTATCTCAATTAAGGTTAGCCAATGAGCAAAATATTAAACTGTATTCCGATGGTAACAAATATATTATCAATACACAGGAAATTTGTACAATATGTAATATGAAAGAAATGGAAACATTGGCTCATATTCTTTTTAGATGCCCTATTTATAAACCTGATCGCTGTCACTACCTCGCCAATTATATCTCTCAGAGTACCGATATCGATCAAATAATGATTAATCTGCTGCAACCTGATAATACCATTTTAGCCAATAATCTTTTCTATTATATCACTCAAATACTAAAGCTAAGATCTTTTATCTTAAATGAATGAGGGTATTTCTATTTCATTTTATTGAATTATGTGCAGTTTTGTTTAGATTATGAATAATCCTGTAACTGTTCTGTTCTTTAATTGGATATAACAAGTAAATGCTGTTTATTTTCTGTACCAAACCCATGTAACAAGTAAAATTTTTGCATAAATACATTATTATTATTATTATTATTATTATTACTAACAACACATATGTGATGGATTGCTGGTAGCATTTCTTGCCTGCAACGAAAATTCATATAGCAA
>JAAEAF010011967.1:0-19288 GCA_011037195.1 Triatoma infestans | reverse complement strand
TAAGAGTCCTGTATTTTACATGATTTGATCATAGGATATGTAAGACCCTTGTTTCCCTTAAACCAAAGAAGATGAAGATATATTTTTTTTGTACTGCTTCAATTGCCTCAATATATTATTATGTCTTTTGATAAAGTGACCATACAATAGAACTATAATCTAAAATAGGCCTTACCAAAACTTCATACAAAACAACCATTGCCTGTGGTTCCTTAAATTTTTGTAGTTATTGTCTGAATATAGCCTAAATATCTATTTGTTTCATTAATAGTGCAAGTATAAATGTAGATAATTCCTGGGTACATAACTGTCTAAAGAAATGTCATTTAAAGTATAATTGTGAGAGACTCACCACTTAGAATAAAAATTACTATTTTACATTTATTGGTGTTAAATTCAATTTTAAATGGAATACATTTTTTTCAAAGTAATATAGTAAAATTTTGTCTAATTATTATGTTATTTATCGACTGATGTAAGTTTTTTTTCTAAGGTGATATTTCAAATAAATTATAAATGAAAATATGTACAGTCTTTTAAAAAACTTTTTGAAGAGTAATAACCTTAAATGTAAACAATAAGTTAAGGAATGAAAATAAAAATTGAAGGTTCTTTTAAACTGGTCGATAAAAAAATAAGAGTTCCGACTAATAAACAACCTTGACATGTATTCTCTTACACCTGTATATACACGTGTGCCTCTTATCATATATAACATATAGTTATAGTAGTTATACTTGAATCAACATGTTTGTACTTGGTTGTAAATATAAGATGGATTAAGAAGTAATTCATTATTGTACCATATATGATGATTTCTGTTTTATCAACCACATCTTTTTTTAATGTAAAAAAAAATTTATTTGATACATTTATTATGTTAAAAAATTTGTTACAGATAAAAGGAGAATATTTAGGAATATGGGAAATAAAAAGAGGAAGGCTTGGTGACCTAGAAAACACCCTGCCAATATTGCCTACGTGACCCCTGTTCCATAATCCTAGACACGTGCCTTACCTCATAGCCTTGCCGTCCATTATTATTTACTACCGCCCATTTGCGTAGAATTTATCTTAAATTATTAAACTGTTAAAAATTATCTTGGCAATAATATAAAAATTAAAAAAAAGAAAAAGAATTAAATATTCTGCTTATTATGAAATCTCTGATAAGTTTTTAAGTTTTATAAACATTAGATTTACAGTACAATTTCTACAAACTAATGACTGGTTCTCATCTCCTTTTTACTTTTTAATTTCTCTTACTCCTAAGTAAGAGGAAGTATTCTTAGTATTACACCACCAGAACTTGAATTGATAATTTAGAGTTAATCACATGCAAACTCCCAATCACTTTTTACCGAGAAAATGTTTCCGATGTTATTCAAACTTGGAATGTTAATTGGACTTAATATTTTAAGCATGGTAGAACAGTAAGTTAAACATTTAAAGAAAAGAAAACATAACGTTATAGTATTCCCAGGATATCCAAAAAATCATTTTTTCTTAAAAAGGAAAGAAAAATGTTTCAAATAAAAGTGAGAGGTTTTTATTAATGATAAGCGACAATAAAGAAAATTATTTTAGCGTTTTTGTGGAAAATAAATAAATAAAATTCAACAAAATCGCCTTTTCTGCTGAGAGGTTTTGGCCCATAACCTTCTTTAGATCTGAGAATGTTGTCTGACTAAATAGCTTCCTACAATTTTCGTTTCTGCAATATTTTGCTCACCCACAAACAAATAACAGATCAATCGCTAATAAACACTTCTACTCAGGGGGCTTCAAAATTTGTATTTCCGTTTGAAAACACTATTTCGAAAATTTAACAGATCTTAATACCTGGTCTTACACAGTAAGAGAAAGTATACTGTACCAATTAGAACGACACATGCAGTAAGTCAGAAAAACAACTCTCTTTGAAAAATTTAAAGAATAATAGAACTCTCTAACGTAAATGTTCAGCATTTAAATAAATAAAGTGTCTTTGGTGTATTATATTCCCGGCTTGCAGCGGGCTGAGAAGTCTGGGAAGTCTCAAACATAACCAGACAAAACACAGTTTTTTTTTTTTAATTTAAGGCGCGTCAACATCATATGGTCATTGGCGCCTGGAGTCTTCTCAGTGCACTGCCTGTCTCCGGGACAGTGTTCTCTCGCTACAGACAACCCTGTCCATCACCGGACAATGAGCTGTAGAGGCTCCTAGGAAGAAAAAATCTAAGGGCAGCACTGGACTCGAACCCGGGACCTCCGCGTGAGAGTCCAGTATGCTAACCACTTAGTTATTCCCTTCCCTAAACACACAGTTCGTAGATATGTTTTTACATTGTGTTAAATTTATCTTGAAACCATGAGTTTTTGTTAAAATCATTGTTTTGACCACTTGTGAATCAAGCTTTATAAAGAAAACAAAAAATAATCTATCAATTTGAAGAATATTTGTTTTTAGCAAGTCATTTATAATGAAGAATGTCACTAATTAATTTTAAGCAGAGAATACGAAAAGATTCATTAATTTTATATCACGCGCTTATGTTTGTGTTACACATTGTCGGGCATAAAAGTGATTAATATAATTATAATTCTCCCACATTTTGACAAGTAATAAAATACAGAAATGAAAACCGTAATTTTTTCTCAGATTTCACTTAATGCCTCTTTAAGAGAAGGCTTACCCTTAGTATTGTTATCCGAGTAATTTATTTTACTCAATATTCGAAATAAATTTTGAAAGTCTGTTATAATAAAAGTTCTGCGTAGGTCCCTCGTTTTACTATCTATCCAAACATTTTTATTTTTCAAAAAATTAAAATTGACAACTATTGGTAAATATTTACTAATTGCTGTGTCAAAATTACAAAATATTATAATATGACGTAAGTTTTGTAAATTTGCAAAATTGCATGATAATGCATCCATATACGGCTGAAATGGTAGCAATTATCATGGTCCTGAAGTATACTGCCATCACATAGCAGCTTTACTATAATTACTGATAATCAAAGCGTTGTCAGTAAGTTGTACAACCTGCATAATCAAACGGAGAAAACCATTTATTAATGGAAATATTGGAACTGCTCACCAAATTATCCGATGAATGTTTTGCAACCAATATCCTCTGGGTCAGAGGTCACTCTGGCCTTAAACAGAATGAAACTCTCAATCTGCTGGCTAAGTAGGCTGCCAGCAATGTTAAGATTTGACATGACATATTACCCACATGGATGTCAAAGGCTATACTGCAAAAGGTGGCTGGTAAAATAATCTTTTTCTCCTACAGACAAATTTATAAATCTATGTACACTAAAATTCCAAACCAGCTTTGGCTTATGGGGCAATTTGTAAAAAGAGGTTGAACCACATTATATCTGATAAGGTTCAATTGTATAGTCTGCGTATCGTTCCTGCAGATCTTCTCCTATGTGTACAGTTTGTAATGTTGAGGAGCACTTGAACAATGTAATAATGTTAAATCCATTTTTCACACAGTTCGCTTAAGAAAAGAAAGAATCTGTTTGATCTGCTATTTGGAAACTTAGAAGCACCCTTCCGCTATGAAGACAGAATATATTTCCGTCTTCAAATGGTTGTAGCTTTTAGGGGATGAAGTGAGTAAACGACTAGGTTACTAAATTGTGAAGATAATTTATCATATACCCAAGTCAAATCACATATCTCAGAATAATAATAGCTGTATAGGGATGCTAATGAAAAAAAAAAAATTACCTTACAGATAATTTTACAGATAATCAATGTAGCGCATAATGCTGTGCTGCTACTTCTGCCTCAGATCCAGAAATTCATTATCCGAAATTGATAAAATCAAAGAAACTTTCATTTCTAGTAGCAAGACAATAGAGGAAATGTACCTTAGATTTCACAGAAACAAAAGAGAATTTAAAAACATAATAACATTTAAATAAACATATTTTAATGGTCATATTACATACATATAAGAATATTACATAATATTATGAATTCTTATATTATTGAGGAAAGACTTTTTTTAAGATTCTATTAAATACTAATGTTGATGTAAAAAATTATTCGTCAAAAAAAATATTTTACTATATATTAAGCTAAATTACTTAATATTATAACAAACCAGAGAAGATTTGAATGTATTGGTTGTTGTATCATTTTGGTTGTGACTGGATCAACTTGCATGCATCTTGATCTATTAATAATTTAGTTAGTGTGTTACATCTTTGACCAATCATAGTTATCAGAATGCTAGTAATATGATAATAATCTGGCTAGTGCTGGCAAATAATCTGGTTTTAAATATTAAATTCTCAAATTCATTTCCACATAGACAATATCCTCGGTTAATAGATGCTTCATTTGTTTACCACATTTTCGATAATTATTTCAGATTTGGCGTGGGGGCTAACAGTTAATAACAAACCAATAATTAAAAAAAAAGAAAGAAACGAAACTGTACTTGTAAAACAGAAATACTGAAAATGAAGTATTAGAATTTTGTATGTTCATTTAATTGTACAAGTAATGAAGATTTATCCCGACAAATTGTGAAAATATAAATGTTCATATTTTGTAAAGCTTATAGTGTTTTAATTCCAGCTGTGGTACATAAGCTACTCCTTTTTTGTAAAAGCAAATTGACAGAATCATTTAACATTCATTTAATATATTAAATCGATTTGAGCAAACGCGAATTATTCTAGATTAAGCCGTAGATATAATATTTCTATTAAGAATTTAATTTTGTTTTACCTTTTATCTCTAATCCTATCATTCACCCATAAAGACTGAAATAAATTATACAGATAGTCTAGGAAGTCAGAGATAAAACATGTATTTTGTCATTTATAAATAAAAGCTATACAGACTTTGTTTTGTATTAAGAATATCAAAAAATACGAGAAGCAGTATAAATGAATAAAGATTTTGTTCTCATAATATTTGCAAAAATATTACAACAAAAACTAAATAAAATCAAGATGGAATCAAATTTTCTATAATATATAGTTTTAAAAATTGCCACCAGACAACAGTATCTACCAAAGTGGCTTCTTTATTTACATTCCAATTTACTGAAATGTAAAATTGTGTTTACAAATTATGGTACTAGATTACAAAACTCATCGACCCAGTAAATATTTAAATAAATTTCTAAACTCCGATAAAACATATTCGAAAAAATGATAGGTTTGTAAGAATGCACATTATTCTAAACCTCGCTAAATTAGTGAGGTTTATATTAAATTTTAATATAAATTAATATTTTTTAGTAGCCCAAGATCTTTCAAAATATGTTTTCCTTACATTTTTAAATATAAGTTACATTTCAAACAAAAAATATAATATGCACTTCGAAATTCAATGAAGAGAGAGAATTTGCCTTCTTATAAAAAAGATGGTTCTCCTATAAAAAATTTGCCTTCTTTATTTATAAATCCATTATCGTGCAAAAACCGTTAATAGTGTTCAGTAACATTGGTTTTTAAACTTAGAAGTCATTTTTATTATATAATTTCTCTATAATTATTCTTAGATTATCTTCATTGCTGTGGAATCGAAGAAATTTAAATAATAATAACACCGAAGAAGTCGCTTTCCTCAATTCTGGTAAATTGGTCCTCCCTAGTAAATATTTTTTATAAGTATCCAGTCACTAATGCAATAATTTTCAAAATACTAGCCACTTCTAAATCTGAGTCTGTGACAGAGACTAAGTAATTTCAGGCAATAACTGAGAGCACCCTCCTCCAGACGTCAGAAGTATGGAGCCCGATATACTGATTTAATAAAAGGCTATCTTGGTATACACATTTTCTCCATCTCTCAGTCAATACCGTCAACTGGCTAGTAAGGCTAAAGGTAGATCAAATTAACATAACATAGAAGGTTTTCAACAGAATGATGATCTGGAAGTTATGCATATTAAATATGTTCATGGATCAGTTACCAAAGATATACTATAAACGCCTTATAGCTAACACGTTTAAAACTCACTGACACATTTTATTTGCCCTTGTTCTGGTTTTGAATATGTTTTATTTATAAGTTCATATGAACTAACAGGTGCCGGGACATGCGGGGTCTCTGGGCAACGAGAGGGCGGATGCCCTAGCGAGGGAGGGTTCGAAGGATACCTTTACAGGCCCCGAACCCTTCTGCTGGCTGTCCAGGAGCCTAATTCAAACTTCTATCAAAGGTTGGATAGAAGAACAGCGTCTGCATTGCATTGGTGGGAGAGAACACCAAGACAGAGGCAGGCAAAAATCTTCATTAAGAGACACTTGCCTAAATTTACCATGGATCTACTGAGCCATAGCCGAAGGGATATAAGGCTAGTGGGTCTACTAACAGGGCCCTGTAGGCTGAATAGGCACATGCACCAATTACTACTTGCTGATAACGCGGTATGTCGATTCTGCAAGGCCGAGGAGGAAACCCGTCTTCTTTATGAGTGTGCCGGCCTGGCGAAGACAAGGTTTCTTCAACTGGGAAAAGCAATCCCGAAGCAATGAGCTTCATGACTAGCCACTCTCAGCTTTGTTAGGCCTGTTTAAGAGGGCGAAACTGAGGGATGTGCTACAATTTCAATCCACAATAGACCTCTTATTACGGGAATGAGGCCCGCCCTGCCCGTTTCTAATCTAAGTTCATATGAAATTTGGATTGCACAAGATCCTCAAAAGACCAAACCAAATTATAATAGTTTGCTGCAAAATATTTAAATCATCATTTAAATATTTAAATCATTAATGCCACGGTGGAACGAGGCGTTGCTACCTCTTTGTCAATCTATCTCTAAAGATACAGTCTCGGCCATTAACAGCTTAAATATTTTTTATAGGGACATTTGACTTTTTCTTCTTTTTCTTTAGACACCCAAAATTATCTTAATAATAAAATTCATGTTAAACTCTGGAAAGAATCGCGTTCGTTATCTACGTAGGAAGTTCGTATTAACATTCATTGAAGTAATGATTGTCAAGATACAATCACTGAATTGATTTAGATCAGTCGGGATACCCTTATTATCTTGTCCATCCTCTCTCTTTTAGGGACATAACAAAAGATATGTAGCTGGAAGATATGGTCAGTCAAAGAGAACAATGTTAGAACTGCTTCCGGTCGAAAATAATATTAAAAAAATAATTAATAATAATTCCTGCATAACAAAAAGCTTAAAAGTCAAGAAATTATTATTAGATTTTATAAATTACAACTAATTTATAATTTCTATTACTGAATATAGTGTACCATCCACCATCAATACAAATGTGTTCGGTGCGGGAAAGAATCAAATCTGGAGTCATGACATCTGCTAGCCTCTCTATGGTGGACTGCTTTTGCCAACTGCAGGGAATATAAAGCAACAGGGCATTGCAAAGTTAAAGGCAGTGTATAGAGGAAACATTGTGGAAGAAAGGACCTACACCATTCTAGATTTAAGTAAATTTGCTAAGAAGAGGCAGAATTACGTCTCATTAATGAATTTTAAATTGAAAATAAAATATCTATTAAAATACATATTGTATTTTTATTCGGAGTACTTCTTTTTAGAATATAAATTCTGCTTTTTTTGTTTTTAATATACTTACTTAAACATGTTTTGTGATTGAAAACTAAATCAAACTAATGTGGTTCTGTTTATTAAACATATAACATATAAAAAGTCTATAATCAAAACTACAAGAGATTGAAACATTGAAACCACGTGATTCAAAACGACAGATTACAAAAAATTATTAAATTCTCTTTCTCGTCTGGCCACAATTCGCCAATATAGCTGGCTAATAAAATCGAATGTTTCTTTGGGAGCTAGTGTCTGGTGATCATTTAGAACTATTAACTATGCAAAACATAAAAGTGGTTTTGATTTCTGAATTAAAAGAAATTTACTTGTTTAAATTAAGTAGGTTTGAGTCAACAGAAAAATCGAATTGAAGTTGCGGCTCTCAGAATTTTGTTTTAATTAATTTTTTTTTTTTTTGAGTGGCTCTTTGATCCAAAAAGGTTCCTGACTTGTGCTTTAGATAAAATATTCATTGCCAGTAGTTAATTCAATGACAAACATCTTATGTTTAGTAGTGGAGTAAGCAACCTAAAGGAATTTAATTTTACATGGTCATCCTTGGTAATAATTATCACTTCATAATTCCAAATGAAGCAACATATTGGCCAGCAACACTAAAGAAACTAACAGGCACATTAGTCTTTTTGTTACCTACAACTTACAAGGAACATATTAAGGCAGAACTCTAAACTTTTATCATCAGAACATTCCCCCATCTCACTGATATGACCCCTCAGTTTCAACCTCTACCTTTTGCTTTAACACCTGGAAGGAGAATAGCAAAATTTACGTTAAGATCAATCTAAATGAATTGAAGTCACCCCAACAGTTAATCATGCAGTAAGTGAATTCACTAAAATATATATTTTTTTAATTTAAGGCGCATTAACATCTATGGTCATTGGCGCCCGGAGCCTTTTAAGTGCACTGCCGGCCTCCGGACAGTGTTCTCTCATTACAGACATCCTCCGCGTGGGAGTCCAGAGCGCTAACCACTGAGCTTAATCCCTTTCCTAACTTCTCTATTAGAATAAGTACTAGCCAACTACAAGAGACTGAAACTCTGAAACCATCTAATTCATGACGACAGCTTAAAAACAAAATATCAAATTCTCCTTCCCCTGGACACTGTTCGCCAATATAGAGCTGGCTAATAATATCGAACGTTTCTTTGGTAGCTAGTGACATTTGGTGGCCATTTATAGAACTATTAACGTATTAATATTTCCACTTATGTTTCACGGACTTGACAGAATATTTTTGAAAAACTTCATTAAAATAAAATTTAAAAAAAATGAAAATAATATCTTCTATTTATTCTCCTTCTTTGTCTCAAATCTATTTGTTTTAATTGACAGCATTTAGTTCAATACTACCCTAGATTCATTTATATTTCGGATAATTCTGGACAGATTTATCTTCTGTTACCTCAACTCTTAATTATGTGAATATACTTGCACAGCTCTGGTATTGTTGATCCAACAGTTTACGCTATTATGGATATAAAAAGATTAACACAGAACAAATTATAAGGAATTTAATTCTAATCGATTTTGTACAATAAAAACTTCTTTTTATTCTAATAAATGAGATATCAAGAACTTACAATTGGATCATTTTTACTTTCTCGTAATGTAAGAGTAAGTATTATATTCGTGTCAGATTTTCAAAATTGAGTTTCAACGAAAATACATGTATGTTCCCCCTACTTACATAATATGCAGACAACTCAACATTTCCTGAAAATTCGAAGTTAGAAAAAATTGCCAATTTTAACTATATAAATTCGAATAAGAGAAAAACGTGTGAATGTTTCACGTTCGATTTTTTTTTAACATAGTGATGAAACTGAGCTCCGGAATAATATAGTGTAGCTTAGATTTTTAATTAGGCCCATGCACAAACACATAACTTCCCTTTCCATGGAAGCTGTAGGCGAAATTTCTGTTGTCGCAGAACAGGGTTGGGGTCTCTCCAGCTTCAATCATAGAATTCTTGTGTTTAACCTCACCTTTTTTTTTTTTAATTTCTACATTGAAATGGCAATGCCTACAGTTCGGAAAAGACATCCCACTTACCTTTTTATATTTTCCATATCGAAATGATGGCTGCAATATTCACTTCAAAAAACATTAAAATTGATGCAAGCATCATCAATTTCAAGCAGTACAATTACAAATTCTAAAAATCCAGAAAATGCACCCATAAAACTAGGTTTGAAAGTTAGTAATGGCCACCTTATAAGTTTGTAGAGTCCCATAATCGGAATAGTTATTCTATTGATGTTATATTATACATATTTTTAATCGATTACATCATTTTTTGAATTTTAAGGAATTAGGCGGGCCGGAAAGTAATGTTTTTAAAAAGAATGTGTAGTGTGTGAGGGTGGTGAAAATATTGGGTTGCAAATAGGAAAGTACCGTCGTATGTAAGTAATTTTTCAATTATACTCGTATATCCTACTTAGGAAAGTGTGTTTAGAAAAAAAATCTAATTTATACAGAACAGTAATTCAATCGTTTATGAGTTGGACCGACGAGCGTTCTTTTTTCCTTGATCAACTCTAAGAGAGGGCACTGTGCTGCCTGGGGGGTTCATCGTAGAAGCGGCAAAAGGGACTGCAGGGGGAAGCCCCCAGTTAACAATGTATAACAATGTTTTTAAATATAAAATGCAAAATAATTTTAAATAAAAAAGGAAATAACATTTTAAGCAAAACAATATGGATTAGGGATGGATATAGCTTACAAACAAAACTATAGAATGCGCTAGTGCGCGCCATTCCTGACTTTTACATTGCAATTTATTTAAAAAAATGTAATACTTAATATTTCGCATTAATGAATATATTTCTGGCATTGACCATTAATTTAATTGCGAAATACTTTGGGTCACTTCCTTTTCAATCTTCTTATGGTGTCCTAAGATTGTGAAGGTGTACCTATCTCTAACTAAAGGTATTGCTATTTTTGCAAATGTATATTAATTCTGATATTATTAGCTGGACCCACGTGTTAAAAGTTTCTAAAAATAGCGTTTTGTAAATAAATCCATAACTTTTCAAGATTCGCCTTTTGAAACGTCAATGATTTCATGACCTCTATTGAACAACAACATATTGTAAAGTAATACCACTTTCTCAATATGCATTTAGTTTATCGTTTGAAATTAATAGTAAAATATGTAATTGCATGGTATAAAATAGTAAAATATGTGATTACAATTAAATAAGTGAAGAAGATAAAATAAAAGAAGTATAAGTTCTGTTATACTTATAATTTAGATTTTCTTAAATAACTAGAAAACGAATTTGCCTCTTAGCTAATTTTGACTTCTCTCACTTCCCTCGAAGAAGGGTAACTTGATAATGACGAAATCTTTAAAATAATATATAATATAGAAAATTGAATACATATTAAACTAGCTTAAACAATGTTGAACACCAGGGTTGGAAATAATCACTTTTTTTCTGGCATCGAAACAATTAGTAATGGAAAGAATTCATTTTAATATAAGAAGTTATTATAATAAATTGTAAGTTTTGTTAAAGATAATATTATACCAATATATTTATACTAATATTAAATAAATCAATTCAAGCTTAAAACTGTATATGTATAAAATTGCAGAAAGTTAATGAAATAATAGTCCGATCAAACCTCATTTCTGATATATTTCGTCTGTCATGTAGGATTTATGAAGGAGGTTATTAAATAAACGAATGCAGTAATAACATTTAATTAGTAAATATAGTACAGCAATGAATGATGACAATTTAGAGTGTTTAGTAAATATTTGTAAAACCATATACAAAAATACCTGCAAGTATAATTATGTATATTGTTCCAATTTAAATTTAATATTTCAATAAAACTATTAACCTAATTCACGTACAAAGTATTAAAATAGAATTAACTTATACCTAAATTGTTGAAATGTAAACAATATTGTGTTTAACTCACATCGTCTTGTAAATTCCTTCTCTTTATACACATTCAAATTAACTATACTTCAGTTAGTTTAGGTATTTAAATATAATGTATTGTAGTAATCAATAGAGTTAAGGTTAGATTATTCATTCAAATAAAAGCAGTTTAACTTTAATGGTTAAGTTTGTATACATAATCATTATAAATCATATTTCAATGCTCAGCTGAAACTAGGGCGCCGGAATTTGGTAAAGGGGCAAAGAAAGTTATTTGTTCCCTCTTAAAGCAATAGATCTTAAAAATATGAAATTGGAGAAATATTAAAAAAAAAAACTAATAGCTTCTCATACTTTCTTTAAAGGACAACAATCAGAAACTGAATCAGTATTATGCTCAATTTGGCCCGCAAGGGGTATCTGTTGCATGCAGTTACTTGGAGAGTAGCGACCCCACGGTTTACCACAGCTTCGCTCAGTACAGTACACATGCACTTACTACATTCACTCTACCCTTGGCTCCGCCCCTAGTTAATTGACGTAAGCCAAGGGAGAAGGAAAGGATTAGCTCAGTAGTAGCACGCATGACTAGCAACGCGGAGGTCCCGGGTTCGAATCCAGCATGCTGCCTTTAGATTTTCTCTTCTTAGGAGCATCCATAGCTCACTGTCTGGCGATGGGCAGTGTTGTATGTAGCTAGAGAACACTTCTAGGAGGCCGGCTGTGCATTAGAAGGCTCCGGGGTCACAATAGATCATTCAGGTCGCAGTGCAATAATCTATAACAATCTGATCTGATGTGCAATTTGCAAAAAACTAATAATTCATAGTCTCTTAACAACATCTCTTACCCTTTATCAGTAAATGCAAGTGGAAATGCTTTATTTAAATTATGTAAAATACTATATTTTAGAAAACTTTGTACTTAACATTCCAATTCACAATATTTTGCAATTGCATTGATGGTTTATTTAAGAACAAAAGTTTTGTCTGCTACAAATCGAAATTTCATCTTCTGCCATAAGTAGAAAATGAATGATTGACTTCTTAGTTACGTATAACGTCGTCTTATTATTTTACTAAGCTTAGTAACTGATTACTTAGTTATTGAGTGGTTAGAAATACCGTTACCGTGTAACCTTTGTACTAGGTTACAATTAGAGACGAAATAGTTCTTTCATTTATGTATCTAATCACAGAATCATTGATTTGCTAACTGGCACAGTTCAGTTCTGTAAACGTCATTTTATTTATTTGTAGACTACTGGTTCAATATTTGCTTTTTGGCTAAATGGGCTCACTTAAAGAAAGAAAAAATAATTCAAGCGAAAGAAGTAGTAACCTTTTTACTTTTTTATTTTAAGGTGAGCACTTCTATTCTGACTTAATTCTTTAATGTTAAAGTTTTCTTTTAATTGAAGCTTAGTTGTAAGAAGCTTTAGTTTTAAGCATTATTCTTAAACGCATTAAGTATACTCCTTCTTAAAATCGCAAAGAAATTTCTAATGCATGTAAGGTTAGCAGATAGCGGACACAACTTACTTATTATTTACAAATCGTAATAATAAAATATCCATCTATTTTCCCAGAGTTAAGTGAAATCAAAAAATTAAACGATTTCAACATAAACCATCTTTCACATTCCATGTTTTCTTATTTGCGAAAATTGAGTAAGCTGCAAAGCAACTTGATGATACAACAAGACAAGAAAAACAATTTGGGAAGGATTTGGTTATGAGCCAGCGTTGCCAGATTATTATTTTACCAAATCGGGATTTTTAGAATAAAATTTGAAAAATTTTGGGATTAAGGTGCAAAAAGTGGGACAACCTAATAAAATGTACAGAGCAAAATATTTCTTAATGTTTTTATTAATCTAAATACAAATTTACAATTACCAAACAATATAATATTTTTCAGAAACTTGTTTGTATTCGGCTGAAGATTTTACTTCAGAAAGAATTTCTTTGTTTTTTTATATAGTGATAAAATTCAGAACATGAGTATTACCAATTGAACTGAACAAGTAATTCCGATTTTTATCTGCTCAATAGAACATCTGTTTCTTGCTCCTGACCATTTTAAATTCATCTAAGAAAATACTCGTTCGGGATAGCAAGTAGATATCGGTATGCTTATTATAAATGAAATTAATTTGTACATATTTTTAGTATCTTTTTCCGAGAATAACTTAAATAACTGATGTCATTTTTGTCCAGTTGAGTCTTCCGAATTTTTCGCAATCACGTCAATAGATGGTCTCACCAAATTAAATTCTTCATATATCAGGTCCATATCTATTTCATTAGTCAAATTCAATGTAGACACTGCAGTCTATATATCTTCAAAACGTATTTCGTTCTTCATTGTTATAAAATTAGCTTTCCAAAAATATTTTCATTTGAAAAATCGTGTCGCTGATTTACGAATTCTATGCAGTTCGGTAGAAGTTTTTGAAATCATTGATAATTTTGTTTTTTTTAGATACATTTAATTTGTTCAGCAGCTGTTTTGTTTGAAATCCAAAAAAAATTACATTTATCCTTGATTTGACTTTATTGCGAAAGTGGCATAACTCTTCGTGCATTCGATACGACTATTTCATTTGACTGATTTTCTTTCATAACTGCACCAAAAGCAGTCCTATATTATGTACAAAATGCAAATAAGTAATAGTTTTTATCTCCTCTATTTCCGATTCGAAAATCTTTTCTATCATTTTAGAACAATTTCTTTTTCCTCTCCGTGAAATACAGTTTTAGAGCAGGCAAAACTTTGATTATTCTCTTAACAGCAGGAGATAGATATAAAATTCGAGTTTGAACATTTTTAGAATCAGCGTACATATCAGGCAACAACTTTTGAAAACAGTCCATACTGTTGTAACTTAAAGAATGTCTAACGTTATGATAAACAGAAGTATTTCGGCAGCTGATGTTTTGTGGATTTTTCTATTTCCAAATTAGAAGTGGAAGTTCCTAGTTTACTAAAATAGTCCGTTAGATTCTTTGCTGCACTCGCGCTTTCCATCTTTATATGAGAAAATCCATTGGAGTGTTTTTGGACATCATGTTGCCCGCCATGAGAAATGCCGAATTAATTTTAGCATAGGCGACAGAAAGCTGTGTACTCATTTGATATGACGCACATAACCACTTATAATCACGTTTCCACTTGCAGTTATAGTTTGTCAATCGATGCTTTCCTGCCTTGCATTTCTTTGCAAATAATATTAACTGTCTGAATCAGAACTTTCATTCGTACTCTTCTTCATAATACCGCTTTAAATATGGGTTTAGTAAATAATACTAAAGATACACACGAAAACAATTCTTTTTACTAATAGGAAGTTATATGCCAAACATGCGATAAGCGAGATATGTCTCTCAGCGCTGCTGTATGTGGGCATCGTTATATATCGGCTATTTTCCTCAATGATAGTTCAAGGTGGCGCACTAGGTTCGCTATTATCGCTTTACCCAGGATATTCAACAATAGTTTTGTAAATTTTATAATATTAAGCTATTCCCGAAACATCATATTTCGTCATAAATGTTATAAAATGACAAAATATATTAGATTTATCACTTTATAACGCTTATAATAAAAGTTTTGAATAAATCGTGAATTTAGCTGTCCCGCGCGGGACAATCTATTCTTGTACAAAAAGTGGGACGTCCCGCACAATTCGGGACGTCTGGCAACGCTGTTATGAGCATAACTTATAACTGGGATTTTCCCAGTTCGAGCTCCGCATATAGCTGCTAAATTTAAACTAAATTGAAATATGTTATTTATAATAGTTTTATTATAAATAAAATGATTATAGCTTGATTTTTTTTTTAAATAAATGTTTAAAAAAGTCAAGTACCATTAAATAGTAAAGTATGTGCTTCCGACCCAGGCCCATAACTTGGGCGTTAAGTCCGCCTGAAAAAGTAGACATTACATTACTTTAATTTATTTAATATCATTAAATATTTATTTAATTTATTTATATTTTATTTATTTAATATCATTAAATTTAGAAGAAAATTTGCGGCCAAATGTGAAAATAAATAAATTCTTTTACAAATTTTTATTGAATTATTAATTTTTTTTTTTTATTTTTTAAATTTATGGCTCATCACATCTATGGGCATTGGCGCTTGGAGCCTTCTTAGTGGCACTGCCGGCCTCCGGACAGTGTTCTCTCGCTACAGGCAGCACTGTCCGTCGACGGACAGTGAGCTGTAGAGGTTTTCCTAGGAAGAGAAAATCTAAGGGCAGCATTAGTTTTGGGGCTCGAACATAGGACCTCACGCGTTACTAATCCCATCGCACTAACCCTAGTACTTGTTTTAAACCACCATAAAGAAAGCCATGATCCTATTTGGTTTTGTTTTTTTTAATCTATTTTATTTTTATTGCATACAAAAATTAGAGAAAGTAATAATAACAATATATAAAGAATACCCTGGTAAAATACTCCATTTTTTTGTAATTTTGTTGTAAATAAAATGATTATAGTTTGATTTTTTTTTAAAAAATGTTTAAAAAAAGTTAAGTACCATTAAATTGTTGATGCTTTTACTTATTACCTTATTAATGTATTATATAAAACATTCTTATGTGCTAATTTTCCTTTTGCTTAGCCATCCATCCCATTTCAGATAAACACATAATGTTTTCAATGAAACATTATGGGATAAAGTTCTCTCAAATAAGCGAACGGATGTGATAGATGGTTTTAAAATTGATTAAATGAAATTTTCCTCAAGTTCGCTATCTCCTGGAAGAAATTTGATGCTGAAGATTTTAACTTTTGTAATATTATTTTAAAGGAAAAATTAAATTATTATTGAAATTATCCCCCCAAAAATAACTACGAAATGATGAAAATTTAAACTTGGGGTGTGTGTCTATATCACCCAAAAATATTGTATCACACTAGCTACCAATCATTCAGTATTTAAAAGCCCTTTTGCCAAACATTACAAGTGCATTAGGAGTTATTAATTAATATTTAAGCTTAAAAAAATAAGGACTTTAAAGTAGAGGCGACTTTTATTGGGACATTGAAAATGATAATACAATGTTAATGATGCGCTAGAGGAGTATTTCATGGCCTTTTTAATGTAGTGTCCAAGGATATGGTGCATGAAAATGACAATATAGATCATCATGGGTTGATTCCAATGATGCGACAAAGTGTTAAAAAATATTTATATTAAAGATAATATATTTGGATTTTCATAACATAAATATTAAATTATTTACTCTAAATTAATTAGAAACTCTAAATGAATTATAAAATATGGAAAGAAAGAATGTTTTTTTTCTGATTGTTTCTACTGATAAGAGCAAGAAACAAACAAGTTTAAAGAAGGGGCGATCGGCGTTAGCTGAGGCTATTAAACTGATTAGTGGTAATGATGCGCCAGAGGAGTACTGTGACATATAGAGTCCTTAACGAGGAGTACTACTTTTTCTTTTATTATCCAGAGACTCTGATAAAATACAGATGTGAGTTCCGGAATCATATATAATTCATTTGTAATAAACACTATTGCTAATAATGTTTATCTAATTTAAAAAACAAGTCGTTAAACTAAATTTTTTAGGTTACTATCTTAATGGTAAAAAAAATAGTAATTAATAGTTCAAGAACCGTAGATATATTAAAATAAAATAGAAATTTCTTCTGAAGTAATAGTGTGGACAACACTATGCTTAGCAACAACTTTTATTGTAATTTTAGACCCTGAATCTACACAACCAAGACATAACGAGGTAGTAATTTTTTTTCTATGTTGTACGCTTGATTTGTGCAAAAGGTAGACCAGGTCAGAATGGAAAAAACAAGAATTATGACTAATGGGCTTATATCATAATAGATCCTGTATATTTTGCGTCAGAAAAATTACTATTATGGACTTAAAAAATACTAATAAGAGCAACCAAGTTCAATAGTCCTTGAAAACAATAAGGAATACAACTAATACTTTGAAATTAGATATTCAAATTAATCTTAAATACATAAAAAAAAATAAAACGAATGGCGCAATATAGCCCAAGAAGAACCAAGGCTTACCACACGGCGATTTTTATGGGGGGGGGATTCCCCGCCGTTTAGTTCTGACCTTCGCTACCAACTGTAGCTTCTCACTTTGTCTTACGATGCTCGGTTAATACCGACTTCTTTCTCACGGAATCGAACCCTGAATTACTCGCACCGAAGGCGAGTGTGCTAGCTACAAGACCAACGAGTGACGGCAAACTCTTAATTACCCTAAATAAAAAAAAGAAGAAACTTTTATTAAATGATTATAGAAAATAAATGTACAAAAAAAAAAAAAGAAGAAATACATACTATATTGAAATGAATTAAAAGGCTAACTTAATTATTGCAAGAAATTAAATTCATAAAAAATATTCAGGCATCAACTATGCAAAACGATCAAAATTATCAGTGAAAAAACTAGCATCCAAGAATTACCAGAAATTCTGGAACTTTCCGCCGGGGAGGCAGTGTAATTAGAAGAGAAAGTTGTGTAAGAATTATGAGAGGAAGTAAATGTGGAAGCCGTATTATCAGTTGGACTTATAGATAAAAAATATTCTGTAAGTGGAGATGATTTAAAAAATGCAGTGCTATACTGTTCCGACCTAGGAGGAGGATTGTAAATAGTTGAAGCAGTTTTGCTTAAAACTGATAACGTCGTCGGAGTAGCGGTAGTATGTGCAAAGTACTTCTTACGCATAGTTTGCGGTTTAAAACGAGATACAGAATGTGTACTTACAAGAGAGGATTTGTCATTAACCAGTGACGTACTGGTTAATGACGGTTTTCTATGTTTGGTAAATATTTCTGTGTATCTAGATGATTCAGTATTTAATTCTGCCACAGTAGTGTATTTATATGTTTTAAATGTTTCAGAGTTGGGCTGTGCTGTGTGAACAATATTAGACGATGGACTGTTCTGGCTAGATTGCGGTCCAGTCATGAAAATGGTGTAGGTTTCAGTACTTGCATTTGTGGTTTCCCGGAGTTTTTGAGTCAAAAATGATTGCTTATTACGAGTAGATTCTGACTGTGTTATGCGATGACTATTAGTAGTATAACTTTCTGGTGGAGGTTCAATGGAATGAGGTAAAGATGATTGAAATGTTGAGAACGCTTCGGTGTAGATTGCCGATGCTGTGATAGGCTTATCGGAAGTAAAACCTTCCCTATTTGATGTCGCGCCTGAACCGATTATTGTGGAATAAGTTCCAGTGCCAGGAACCGTAGTGTATTCAATTGTATTGAATGTTTCAGAGCTAGGCTGTGATGTGCGCATGGTGGCGGTTGTTGCACTGTTCTCAGTAGATGGGGACGCGGACGTAAACGTGCTATGTATCTCTGGGCTTGATTGTGTGATTGGTGTAGATTCTGATTCAGTTGTGCGATGGCTGCTAATAGTATAACTTTCTGATTTTGGTTCTGTGGAATGAGGAGATGAAGATTGTATTGTTGAAAACTCTTCCGTGTAGGTTCCCGAAGTAGAGATAGGCTTCACGGAAGTATAACCTTCGCTATGAGATGTCGAGCCCGAACCCAATATTGTTGAATAGGTTTCAGTGCCAGGAACCATAGTGTATTTAATTGTATTGAATGTTTCAGAGCTAGGCTGTGATGTGTGCGCGGTGGCGGTTGTTGCACTGTTCTCAGTAGATGGGGACGCGGACGTAAATCTGGTACGTATCTCTGGGCTTGATTGTGTGATTGGTGTAGATTCTGATTCTGCTGTACGATGGCTGTTAGTAGTATAACTTTCTGATGTT
>JAAEAF010011966.1:0-41072 GCA_011037195.1 Triatoma infestans | reverse complement strand
CTCATTAACGTCACATGATGGCCGTCCTGAACCTGTCTTTGTTTCTAAGGTCGTATCACCACTAATAAAATTTTGAAACCAAGCCACAGTTCGTTGTTCAAGGAAATTTTCTCCATCGATTTCACATAGAGCACGCGTAGCTTCAGCAGCTGTAAAATTACGAATATATCGTGAGACATAGTTATGGTTTTTCTAAAAAAAGCTTACAATGAACTGACTATTTGAAGGGAACATAGTATGTATAGAAACACTCAACAGAGTCTAAAGATTAATATAATATCATGTTTCTAGACTTCAGACGTGTGTGGACAGATTTTAAAGTCCATGGAACCTCTTTAGTTTTAGAAAAACAATCATTTTTATTTTTTATTTTTATTCATTCCGAAATACATATTTGATTCGATACTATAAATATAAAATTATATTATGATTACGTAAACACAAAAAGAAATAATAATAGAGAGCTGCATAATGATTTTGAGTAATATTTAAAATTAATAAATCGTGTGGAATGACAGATATTTTAACGCAGACATTTTGGGTTAGGAATGCTAGTGACATGCTATTTTAGACGCTAGATTTATTAAACATTGCTCGCATTTTTAAACACACACACACACACATATATATATGAAAAAATACGTATATACTGGGTATCGACTATATTACTGTTAGGTTAAAAATTCTCTCAGTAGTGAGAAATACTTTTGAAACATATATATCAGTCATGTGTAACTTAGCCAAGACCTCGGGCCAGGTAGCAAATATCACAGCAAAACGCGCGGATTATATAATATATATATTATACGCAATACTATAAAATTGAATGTGGAAAATATATCCTCATTTTCAGTATCTTATTTATAATATCTATTACTATGGGGAAGAAGAGAGAGAGCGATGAGCGCGAGAGAATAGAATTGAGAATAATAATATATTGATTTAGGTTTGCGCTAAGATCGACATATACTAAATTATATATTTTATATTAGTATATATACATGATATGTATATATATTAATATTATTTATAGTAAATATAATATATCATATTATATTAATACATATAATGCTTATATATATATAGAATATTATATTAAGTAATATAATAGTATATATAATAGTATATTCCTATCTGTACTAATATTATATTAATAGATCAATAGGATTAGATTAAGTTTAAATATTAAGATATTTATTATATATTATTATATAAAAAAAATTATATTATTTTCGAAAAATTTGATGAATCTCGAGAAAAACTAAAATACAAGTTAAAATATCTTTAAGTTTCTGAGAAGTAAGATTTGAAAATTGTTACAAGGGCCGGATAAAATCACATCGAGGGCCGGATCCGGCCCGGGGGCCCTACGTTGCACATGCCTGATATATATTATATTTTACTTACAGCGTTTTTGGTCCTACTAACGCTTTCCCATAACTGGTGGGAATAAAGGAAGTTAAATATGTAATAAATATGGCGATTTGTAAAAAAAATTGTCAAACAAAACACTTGAGAGCCTTTTGAATATGAAACTATTTTTCTTGAAACACGGAATTTTGACTTGATGTAATAAATTTAAAGAAAATCGTAAAAAAAAACTGAAAAATCTATTCAGCAAACTGGTATATCCGGTCCACTGATTTTGACCAAAACCATGCTGTCACGTCTCCTAAATGAAATATACCCAGTTTCAGCTTTCTACGATTTTTTTCCGTTTTACGGTGTATTTCCGGTGAAACATCGATATCGAAAATTTGTCAATACTTCTTGTTACCAGCAGCATTAAGAGAAAGTACAAAAAAAAAAAACTAAAATTGAAATTATTGTATTTCATTGTTCTCGAAATATCTTTCACTTTTCAATTAAAAATACTTTTTAATCTTTCGCCCAAACTCACCCGAATAATATATTATGAAATCTTTAATGAATTTTTTAGAAAGTGAACTTTCCAGTTTGCCGTATATGTTAAATTCCAACAGTTTGGTTTTGCTTTATTTGTTTCAAAAATAAAAAATAATAAAATAGCTTTTCATGTTATATAAACATGTTATGAAAATTTTGAAGGTGGATTGGACGGCTTACTAAACTTTCTTCTGTTTAGAATCATTTTTCAGAGAGATTAAAGAGATAAAATCCATAGAGACTTTTTATTTCTTACTTTAAAAATCAATATATATATACTAAACTTATGAATAAATATGAAAGACCGAAATGTTAGAGAAAATATATTATAATTTATGTATTTTTATTTCTTATTTTTTTACTTTCTCCTAAAGTTATAAATTAAAAATGTATACTTAAAAATCTTATGATTATGCCATATTTATGCAGTTTTGGTTCTCAAAACATTAACATATTTTTATAGCACTTCAAGTGAGAAAAAAGAGGAAAATTTATTTGAGAAAGGAGTAAAAAGACCACTTTTATTTACACACTCGAATTGAAGTTTTCCTTCCTAGCGTAGACGATTTGGCAACTGAAAACGGGAATTGTAAAAGGACTTTACTGTCACGTTAAATAACTATATTTTTTACTGTTATTAACTATTTGTTAAAAAAAAAAATATACATATAGAAAGAGATGAAACATGTTCGGTGACCTTTTAGATAATGTGGTCAATTGCAAAGGAGAAGGTTACCTTCAGAAAAGTTGTAGAATTTAAAGTTAAAATTAAGCAAAATTACATTATGTTTTCTGATATTTCTTATTTTATATTATTATTAATATATATATAGCAATTTTTATTCAAACCTTAAAAATTGGGTTAATTGAAAAGTGGCAACACTGTTTTACTTCTAATCTCTAAAGATTAGAAATACATATTGACCCCATTGGCTTTATTTTGGAATAATTGTCAAACAAAAAAAAAAAAAAATCTGGTGTGAAACACTCACACGACTTTCTCTAATTGAAATTTACAAAGTTATAGTTGACAAACTTTTTTTTGAACTAATAATTTTTACTAATTTATTGACTTTTCATCAATGTTATATCGATGGGAGAATATAAACTTAATAAAACGTCTTTTTTTAAGGAAAACATGACCTCCGCAGCTTTCCCAGAAACCCAAAAAAATGAAATTTCTCGGAAAAAAGTTACTAGCATAAGTGATAGGTCTCTGTATGTTAGTTAGTATACTAAGTTTAATGAAACACGATGGTGACATTATAGAAAAAATCGTAGATAATTAAAAAATTGTTCAGTCAAAATTAATCGATTTTCTTCAAACTGGGAATATTGATTCATATACTGGGAAAATGTTTCATATACTCGTAAAAGTGATAGCTTTATGTGTATAGATAGTAAAAGAAGTTTAAAGAAAATCGCGAAAACCTGGCGTACTCGAAACCTTCCTGTCAGATACGGTGGTATTATCTAAACCGAATACTTGGTTTGAACTTCCTGCGTTTTTTCATTTTTGAGTTATTTGGTTAACACATACTCATACGATTTTCTAAAAAAACATTTTTTTTGACTTAAGAGGACCTCAAAACTTGTATTTCCTGTGAATACTTGATCTCGAAAATTTTGACTTGATCAGAATAAAGTTATTTTCTGTGAGTGCGTGTAACTCAAAAATATGAAATATATATTTCGAATGGGTGAATTATATTTTCATATCATGTTTCCGGGTAAGTATATCATTCAAATTCGGCTAGTGAAGTGTTGGTTTTTATTTTCACTTCCTCTTCTATATTTTCATATTGAGCTTTTACCGGAAATACATCTTTTAAAAAGCTCGAGCACAGAACAATTGGTCTTTTAGACATTGGTCTGTATGTGTGTGTGTGTGTGTGCGGTCAACATGGCTCAAAAACGGAAAATGCTAAAATGTTTAAACTTGATCTTTCGTTTAATTTCCACCTGGCATCATCCTTGAGGGACCTGACATTTAGGTTTTGGTCAAAATGTCAAAACCGGACATTTTGACATTTAGATGTTGGTCAAAAACGGTAAACCGAAAGTACCATTTTACTTAGTAGATTTTTCACTTTTATGTGATTTTCTTGGAAAAGCTCCAATGATTTTTTTTAAACTTAATATAATAATGTACATAAAGAGGGAGAGGTTGTGCTTTTCTTTATTCTCTAAAGATTTTTATTTTAAGCTTGGCATGCTTCTTGGAGCAGATTTTACTGAGGATATTGAGTTTTAGGAAGTACTGCGAAAGCCATGATTGATCGCATTTCTTTAAAAGTGCCATTATTTCGACTATATTACACGGTTCCGCTACCCTCCTCTAGAAAGTGGAAGTGGATTGGCCACTTGTTTAGGTGAAGATCATTGACATCTTTGCGAGGGTCCTAGTATCCTTCAGCAGAAACAGTGTTAACGTAGACACTCCACACAGTCCACTCATTATACACAGTACCTGCAGAAGTAGTTATATGTGTAGCTACTTACTCACAGATAAACACTAGCTCACCACTATAAACACACACACACACACTCATACATAATTACAAATAGTAGACATTGATTATATTGCAAACACAGGACTAAGGTAACGACAATTGCTCTTTTATGCGCAGTGATTTTGGCTATTTTATAGCCACTTGTTCTATTCTGTTTCTACCATTTACTTTAAGTATCAAGGAAATCAAACCCTTTTTCTTATCCTAGATCTATAACAACTGTTGTGAACATCTAAGATTCTCTAGATCATTCCTTCAGATTTCGCAACTCCAAATCTCTCTGAAGAACTTAATTGTTGCCTTTTCATCCATCTTCTTCTTGGCCTGATCTTGATACCTTTGTTTCGCTAGAGCCCGTATTGTTTCCTTCTTTTTTAAATATTACCCAATCCAATTCCTGCCTTCCATCCATCCTCTCTACCCGAGCTTATTTCCGAAGCTTAAAGAAAATCTTGTTGGCTATTTTCAAGGAAAACTAAAAAAAAAGAAATAAAGTCATACTTCCGGTTTACGGATACGACTTTATCATGTTTGAAGTACAGACGATTCGCTATAAATATTTTTTACTTATCTCAGAACATGTATTTCCGGTGAAGTCATAATTTCGAATATTTGAGAAGATGCAATACTTCCTAGTACGGAAGGAGAAAGAAGTAAATATAATACGAGTACTTGAAGTTAAGTTCACCAACGTATATCTTTTATTTTATTTCTAAGACAAATATGTTCTCGAACAACAAAATTATTCTAGCTTTTGGCCATTTATCTAAACATACAACTTGTCTTATTAATTAAATTCTTTTCAACTTAATATAATTAAAATTGTTACTGCTTAATTTATTTAATGTAATTACTGTCGATTCATTTGTTTACACATTATATAAATATGTTTGTAATTATTTTATTTATAGATACATTATAGGTTTATTGAATTTTTAATGACGTTTAATTAACTGTTTTTATTGGTGTATTGAATAAGGAGGAATGATAGTGAACTAATAAACACTCCAAAACAATAAATCCTTTATTACAAATCAATTATGTTTACAATTTAGGGGCAAAATTAAAATTCGTTATAAGAAATTACAAAAAGGAATATAATATATAGTACAATAATGTACAATTAGAAATATACAAATATATGGTGATAATTTTTCTGGATGAACCATAATTACAAAAAATAGAAAATGAATTTAATTTTTCAAAATTGATTGAAAACAAAAAACAACAAATAATCAAACCATATTTCTCTGATTTTATTTATTTATTTTTTTATGATTTCTATTAATTAAATATTTGTTTATTTTTAATGGATGAAGTGAGTGGAAAAAGGTTTTTTTTTTCATAGAGACTTTAATAAATTTTCCAGAAACTTCTTTTGTTTTGATGGCTTTACTTTTATTTATTTATTTTTATGAAAATAAATCTTTTAAAGATTTATTTCTTCTTGAAATGTCCGCTGAAAAAAAAAGAAAAGATATGATTATTAAAAATTATAAAAGTTATAAAATTTATAATATATATATATAACTACCCTTATGATACTATCGATTTATAAATTTGATTATAATTATTGCTTCGGTAACTGTAAATCTTTATTTTATTTATTTTTTCATTGAAGTGCTTTTGATATCTTTTTTTCTTTATTGCAAATTTAACGAGGAAGTGTGTGTTTCATTAAAGATTTCTATACCCTCAAATATGTAGCATAACTTCTCAGTTTCCAAAAAAAACAAAAAACTAATAGACGCGGACAAATATTTAGATTAGATGGAAAAGGGGGTGGCTGGGCCTGATTCCACCACGACCTGCATTAGGGGGTCTATTGTGGATGTCCAATGGTTACAGCACGACCTCCAGCTTCGCCCTTCTAAACAAGCTGAAAGCGCTCCGTCATGATGCTGCTGGCTTCGAGATTGCTTACTTCCAACTAAAGAAAGCCTTGCACACTCACAAAGAATATGCACCGAGGTTTCTTCCTCGGCCTTGCAGACTCGGTACATCACCTTGTCTGCAGGTAGATGCATGTGCCTATTCAGCCTGCAATGCCCCGTTAGTGGACCCACTATTATGCTTATATCCTTCCCGGCTATGGTTTAGAATCCTTCCGGTTGCCCAAAAACCGTATATTTTCCGGCATCCACTTCGAGTGTCAGCTTATTCCGAGTACCCACTTCGGCACAAGGCCGTCAGGCAGTCCCATCCACACCTTCAAGGCAACCTGGCTATCGGAGGGACAAATATTTAACGAGTTTTAAATTTAGAGATTAAGCGATTTTTGCTTATGATGGCAGGATAAGCAGTCTTGAAGGCATAATGTTCTTGCGTCTTCACTTCCAAATAGTTACTAGAATGTTCTGCAACATTGGAGAAACTAACTTCCTCTGGATATCAGATCGTATATGGAATCTCGGGAAATATGGAGTGGATAGGCTGCCACTAAATTAAGTGCCTCTTTATCCAGTTCATTGGTCTCGAAGCTGCTCTTGCTTAACTAGATACCTGGCTATCTAGCTTCCAGGCATTGGCAGCTTAACTGAAAACTCAATATTGAGCTTTCGATAGTCTGAAATCCCGATTAGGTTGGCACCCAATTCGGTTAGCATCTCTTTGCCTTCGATAGTACCGAAACTACTTTTGGCATGTGTTTGGGCATATATTTGTCTAGCTTTCAGGCACGGACAGTTTCACAGTATTCATCCTTATGAACGAGCTCAGTGAGTCGTCGGTAGGCTAAAATACTGATTGGGTATTCTGGACAGGGCGATTATGAGATATTGCCTTTCACCTTAGTAAGATTAGATTCGGAACCTTTGGAACAGAATGTCTTAGGAAGTTATAATTACAACTTTTTTCCCGTTGAAATTAGTATCCAATTTGTTTGGACTCCTTAAATGGATTAGTCCAGAGTCTGGATTTTGAATCTAGACCTTGTGAATTGTTGTTTTTTCTCTGGGTTTATGAACTGGCGCGGGGTTGGAATATTAATAGTTTTTCAACCAAGCAATGTAGGTAGTCCTCGCATTTCATGAAGCTGAAGATTTGTATTACAATGTTAATCAAATCATAAGTAATCACAAATGTGAACTCATGTTATTTAAAAATTTATTGAAAAGTCGATATTATTCTTCATACTTTTGAATGCTCAACAATTCCAAATGAATTGAAAATCGATTTAATAGTACAAAACTAACATGCAATAATTTGTTAAATTAAAAATAATAACAGTAATCTTTCAAAAGAAAAATAGTAATTTTTCATTGTGCTGCTTTATCATCACTAACAGTTCATTAAATCGCGTGTTCGAGATTAATTCATCCAGACGCTTTATTGTATGTTGAAGCAAAATTACATTTAATATATCGATTTTATAAATGTTGATAGGTAAAAATTTAAACATCCCGGTGTTCTTTTTGTTGAAAAGAATCTTTTGTCTATATTTCCATCATATACCCTTCCCACCAACACTTTTATTGCCGCCTATCAGAAATAAATGGAAAGGTTAATGTAAACTGGCGCTCTTAGTTTGGAGCTATTATAAGCACTCTTCTTCACACTAACATATTGACTTGGTACGAAACTAAAATTAAGTTTGAAGTATCCATCTCAGTATGAGCTAAATTAAATTACTAAAAAGTTGTTCAATGAAATGATCTCTGTTACTTCTGAAAAATAAAACTTCAGGTGATACTTTTTCAGAAATCTTTTTTCTTTCTAGAGTCATTAGCCATTTTGAGGCGTTTGCACGACATCAGCATTTACTTTGATAAAACAGTGTGAGATCGTCATAATTAAGAATCCTCAATTTTTTAAGCGAACGCCCGAAAATGATGCAGATAATTACTGTAAAAAAAAAAAGAAGCTCTTGAAACGGTAAAAAACAGCTCTGCAATGATGGGTGAGAATATCCGGTCAGAGGCAGGCAAAACTCTTATTTAAGAAACACTTGTCTAAATTTACCAGGAACTTACTGAACCCATAGCCGGAAAAATATGAGGATGATAGTGGGTCCACTAACGGGGCATTGTCGGCTGCATAGGCGTATTATTAAAATCTATCTGGATATACGGCATCGAATTATGGGGTTCAACAAAACGTTCAAATCTTCAAAGAGTTCAATTTCTCCAATCCAAAATCGTTTGCACTGTCATTAACGCTCCATTTTATGTTTCAAATGTAACCATGCATACGGACTTAGAATTCCTTTTGTAAGTAAGGTTGTCCAAACAGGATATAACCAATTCCATTGGACTTTTCATTCCCACTCTAATCCTCTTATTTGAAATTTATCATCCCGTTGCATTCCAGATAATACTTCCAGACGCCAGTAGCCTCACAATCGCCTCTCCGCAGAAGAAGGGAGCAATTCATTCGACAATTAATTAGGGAGTCTTACCGCTGAGTAGCTTGTTCCCTCGTTTAGTAGCGCTTGTTAAAATTCAAATAAATGAAAACAAAAAAAATTGCGTCGTGCTGAATATGCCGTTAGATCGACCTATTTTATAGTGTACTTTAAATATTCCCCTATGTAAATTAAGCTCGACTTGCATGGTTTTAGCGACGAATTACAAAGTCTAAACAAACAAGCGAAATTCGAAAAACTTTTGCGTTGCTATGAAAAAAAAAAAAATATAGCGCTTGATAGATTTAGAAAAAGAATCATAAAAAAAAAGGTATTTAATATGATTTAAAAGTATACCGGTAAAGTGATTATTTCCTGTTTGAAAAAAAAATTTCCCCCTCCTAAAAAAAAAGAAAAGTTGATTCTATTAGCCAGGGCCAGCTATATTTAATTTAGTTGTCGTCTTATTTCTTTTTCTTCCGTAATCATATTAATGAAGCAGATTTATCGGACAGAGCGAACTACCATCGTTAGCTTTCATTTTTCTAGTTAAATTAGTAAAGCAAAAATAAATTGCTTTCCAGAATTTTACTCCCTAAGGAACTTATACTGTTATTTTTATTATTGCTTACAACGGAGAGGAGAAAAAGTTCTTTTCCTCATTAATTAATAAGTAAATAATTATATTTGGTCTGATATAATTATGAATCACAATAGACCGGTGTCAAAATAAAAAACCACTAAGCACTTTCAAAATAATTGTTCTCCTTCACATAACGTGTTCTCCTTGAAACAAGAAAGTATTTGGATCGATTCTTACTTCTCTTATATAATTTTTTTTTTTATTATTTTTAACACTCATTAGAAATATAAATATATAAAAAAAATAGAGAAAGTAATAATGACAATAATAATAATAATAATAACAAAAATGTTACCATGATGGGACATGTTCTGGTTCTTCGCACGTCAGTGTAGTCTCGTCCAATACTTTGCCATCTTCACAGCTGATTAATCTTGGGAAACCATTTACACAGGTGACTAAATGTTCACAATCGCCAGGAATTGAATAACGTGGGAATGGTGCAAATTTAGCGGAAATACTGTGTGGATCAACTTGGTCTGGGCATTTGAATCCGACAACAGCTGTAACAAAAAAACGAAAAACATGTCAAAAAAAAAAAGTAAGTTGAAAAGAGTAAACAAAAATAAAAGTTGAAAGTTGATTTTGTATGAAGGGAAGGTTTTAAAATTGTAAAACGGCACAATTTCAAATTTGCAAGAAGAATTCATAAAGAAATTTCTTTAAAGCTATTAGCAAAATTACTATCAATGAGCCATGTCGATTTAAAAAAGATAAAATTTCTTCTGATTTCTAGTGGTTTGCTTTACAGAAAAAGTTTGGAAGGAAAAAATTTGGCGTATTAATTGCCTGGAGGGAAACAAGTTACGTACTGACTGTTGCCACGATTTTCATGTTGGACTTCTGAGATTAGCTGCTGGACACTTAACAAAGAAAATGTGCCGTCCATTACAGCTGAAGGTCGTGGACATCAACGACTTTCTCTTACTGTAATTATTACAATTCTAATTGACAATTTTTCGTCCAAGTCTGCAGAATAGACGTCCTTCGTCGCTGAGGTGATTTCGGAATTGATTCCATGATTCTTTCCAGCATGGAATTTTTTCAGGTTTCGGAAGAGGCTGAAATCCGAAGTGGCCAAATCTGGGGGGCGCATCTTCAAGTTCAATTCAAAAATTTTAGCCATCATACTGAAAGCGGGCAGTGTTTCCTGATAAAACAGAACTTTCTTCTTCGCCAGACCGATAAAACAGAACTTTCTTCTTCGCCAGACCTGGTCTTTTTTCGTTAAGGTTTTGCTTGAACTGATCCGGATGGTTAGTATAGTATTCGGCGTTAACAGTCCTGCTCTTTTGTACGTAATCTACCAATAAGAATCTTTTAGCGTCCCAAAAAACGATGACCATAACCTTCCCTGCAGGTTGGCCGTTTTTCGCCTTTTTCGGCGTTGGTTGTCCCTTACCTGTCCGCTGTTTCAATTACTGTTTGGTCTCGGGAGTATAATGATTGATTCACCAGGTTTCATCCACAGTAACAAACCGCCGCAAAAAAGTTTTTTGTGTTGGACTCATAGAGAGATAAACATTGTTTCGATAGCATCATGAGTTACAGTTTTTGATCAGGTGTCAGCAGTCGCTGCGCCCACTTTGCTGACAATTTTCTCATCACCAAGATCTTAGTTAGGATGTGATGCACTTTTTTTCGATAAGCCAGCATCTCAGTTACCTTTGTCAATTTCAACCGGCGTATCATTCATAATGGTTTTCTGGACTTTTTGGATGATTTCCTTGGGTTATAGCTGATTTTGGTCTCCAGGACGGTCAGCATCCTGAGTGCTCCGTACGACCACGTTTGAATTCCGCTACCCACGTTTTGGTAGTTGTAAATGATGGAGCAGATTCCCCCAATGTGGCGCGAACTCATGCTTGGAAAACAGCAAAACTTAACTTTAAAAAGACATAGATTAAAAACAACACAAAGTAGGTTTGTCAAATTTTTAGGTTATACTAAAGAAAGATGGCATTTCAAGAGGGCATAGTCAAAATGACGCCATCTCGGAAACTTAGCATCCCACCTGTTGTATGTTAGATAATACAACGAAATTTAATGAAAATCTTTAAAGAAAATCGCGAAAAATAAAAAAAATCATTAATGTGGCACTTGCAGCTGGTGATTTTGTCTGAAATCTTCCGGTCAGATGTGATACTTAAACGAAATAACAAAAATGAGCATCCTGAGATTTGTCATTCTAAAAGTTCATGTGGCTTAACGTGACAGAAAAAAAATTAATCTGAAAAGTTAGCTTTAATTTTTAGCAAGAAAGTGGAACAAATGTTTTAGTTTTGTTTTTAGGGAAGCCGTGGGGCGAACATGAATAATCGATGTTGCGAGGGTTATGCGGATAAAAAACCGCAATTCTGGCTGTTAAAGTCTCAGATGCGCAAAGAAAGTTTTTGTAAATATGTAGTTAATAAGAAGGAAAGCTATATATGAACATTTATCACGACGTAATGAAAATAAATGGGAAACATTACTTTAATATTTAATAGGCTATGCATTCCATTAAGTTATACGTTTTTCTAAGTTATTTATTTATTGAGAAAACTGGCAAAAAATTTAAGTATGTGGTAAATCAGTAGTAAAACATCAGCTGGTACGCGTTGGTATTTCTTTGCCCCAACCTGAACATTACTTGTGTGAGGTTTGTATATATAAAATGCATTCGTGATATGAATACATTATCTAACACAATAGTGTATGTATGAAACAAAGACTCCATTGTACATGTACATTTTTATATATTCTGATAAACATTAGTTTATTCTTTATTGTATTTTACCACGGTTATTGCTACTATATGGGAAGCATTTATCGAAATTGAGTTTTCTCCGGAAAATATCTGTTTTGAGATATCGTTTGCGTGGAAAACTGATTTTCAGAAAATCTTTAGGCCAATAGCCCATGAAGGGCCAACGCTTCCAGACAGCGATTTCTAATTGGGTGGTAGGATTGTGGGCCGCGGTTCAACACTTTGTCTTGCCCTCATGCAAATCGAATTCTGATTTCTCGCATCAAAGGCGTGTACACTAGTCATCAGACAAATTCGTGAGAGAGTCACTAATAAGAATTAACTTTGTTGCCTAAATACTGTGTAAGAAAATAAATTGAAAGTACGGTTTTATTGAGCTTTTTTCCCCCCTATTCTATGGTGTGGGAGCTGGAAGGCCACGCCCCTCAAAAGTGTCGCTTTATTAACAGTTGGTCCAACCATCTATGTCTCCTATATAATGTTGTAGCCAAATAAACATCTAGTAAAAATTCCCATTCTGAAAAAAATTATCGATTATAATTATATAATTATTGTTGTAAGGATGGTGTGAATGTTTCTCAACCTACTTTATTATTATTATTTTTTAATAGTAGTCCTTGAAACTATTATCAAATGTTTTTAAAGACGAAGTACATTTTGCAGTGGCTAAATGATTGATCGATCATTTAGAAGATAACCCTATCTTCAGGATGCAATTTTTACAATTTGCAACTGATGTTTTCCACATAGTTGGCCGTAATGATATAGTTTTGCAGAGGCCATAATCTGCAAAGACGAGGTGCGAAGTGGGAAGTTCTCAAGAACAAAAAGACAAGGAAGATTCCACAGGGTTTCGTTTTCAGCACATAGCGTACTACTGGAATCTATTGCCTTTGTAAGCTGTTTTCAGCCCTAAAACTTCCCGTTATACAGACATTATCCAGATATTTTTTCTGATGGTTTTAAAATTTTTAAACCTATTATGTAAACGTCCCAGAATTCGACTAAAAACAACATTCAGATATCGCAACTCGTAGATAGCCACCAAGTAGATCGCAGTGAATTTGACTTAGTAGCCATTCCTTCTACTCCATAACTGGATTTCTGTAAATATAATGACCCTAAACATTTTTAATGGGAGCCAGGCAGTTCCCGCCATCAAAAATAATTTAACAGGATAAATGTTATAAAAACTTAAAATTGCTCTTATAGCTTCTTCAAATCATAAAAAGTGATTAATCCCCTGCTAGACAGTTGTAGGGTGGGACCTCATGCAACCATAAAGATACACTAAACTTTGTATGCATTTACAATATTTACAAAATATATACATGAAAATTAGGAAAAGGCAATTTACATATATAAAAACTAGAAAGATAGATAGATTCAGATACAAGCGATAAAGAAGAGAATCATTCCCCCCTTCTCTTTGGCTGACTCGCTGTAGTAGGTCATACTTTGTGGTTGCCTACACTAAAGCCTGCTTACAATAAGAATAATATAATTAAGTGACTACTGCTTTGATTAATACTTCCTGGTGATAGTTAAGTTAAAATAAGGCCGGAAAAATCAGTTTAAACGTGGAATCCTACTTAGGGACTAACGGAGCGATTGGCTCAGTAGTAGGGAGCACTGATCAGGTAACTCATGTGCACATTCGATTGTGCCCTTAGAGTTTCTCGTCCCTGAACTTTACGGTGATGTCATTGTACAGTGCCCATAAATCGGTAATGCAATGAGAAAGCACTGGAGACCACGAATAGAGATGATGACGCGCCTTAAAAAAAAAGAAGAAAAACCGACTGAAACAATCTAGTCAATAACCACGGACGCATTTCACCTAAAAATAATTAGGTTACGAAATTGATTCAGCAAGTTGTAATGGTAGCTTGGGTTGTTTTTCCAATAACTTGAGTCACTGTAGTAGACATCTGACTATTTGTCTAAACTATTTGAATAAAATGAAAACTAAGTTTCCATTTTATATACGTCATCAAGTTACTTAATTAACTAAATTCTTTAATAGGTATAAGTTGAACTTTGATTAGAATTGATCGATTGGTAAGTAAGAAACATGCATTAGAGAGTGGGATGTAATATCCCATAGGAACGTAACCTCCACTTTCTGTTGGGTACCTTGCTTCCTCAAATCCTAATTCCCTTAAGGATCAGCGGTCTAACTTAGTTAGTACTTTCTCTCTATCCCTACCAAATATTTAGAGCATAATTCTCAGAAGTGAAGTACCGAATTGTAAAACGCCATTAGTTTGATTAAACTTTTATCGTAAGATATGATGGTTAAATTATATACTTGGTTTTGTTAAGGTGAGAGTTTAGGAGTAAATTCACAAGAGTACTCTGCCCCGTACTGTTTAGCTCGCAGTTTTGTTTTATATGTAGTTTACTAAGGTAGAGAAATATAGGGCGGACATTGTAAGCTGGGAGTTGTGCAAGTGGTAAACTTTCCTTTCTATGGGGGGGGGCTTAGCTTCGTCCGGTGATAAATAGAAGATGCCAATGGTCAATGAAGTCGACCGGGTTTAGGATGTGCATTTATCTTTGTTGAACGTACTAGGGCTTTAGTAAGTGGTGGTATTGTAGCTAGGGCAAATCCAGCTTTCACGGCAGGAGGAAGTTTATTATTGGTTGATATTACTTTGTAAGCTGTTTCTCAAGCATTCTACCCTAAAAGCGAGCTTAGTTATATCTGTCTAAGACAAGAACATTTCTATTTTTGTCTAGGGCAATATTTCTTTTTCAAGTATAACGCAGTTTCATTCTAACTTGGATAAACTCTAATAAAAACCCATGAAAACTGAATTTTAACAACTTTTGTTTTGCATGATAAGCAGATAGGCAGCATTACGTTGGGCTTTTCTTCTTAGCAAACGAAGAAGAGAAGGAAAAACGCCCAATAATAAAAGGGACAATATTTATGCAGGAACAAAAGATTTCTACAGCAAGCATGCAAGTCTACAACTAGTATTCCAGTAACCATAGTTACTCTATCGCTCTTTTGCTGTTACTCTCTCTTAAGCTCCTAGAGTTCTTGTAATCTTATACAGTCGTGTAATCTGTATAATATATAATTGTAAACTTAATCCGGAAGTTATTTTTTACTTCATGCTGCAATAAACCCGGAAACTTCCATTACTTTGCTTCAAGCATATATTTCGCTCATCATCATCAATATGGTCTTAAATTTTAAAAACATAGATAAAAAAAATAGCAACTCAAACTTTCTTACCTTCAGGATTGCATTGATCCAACAATAGATCTGGCCAATTGCATGAATGTGTTTTTTCATCATAAGCAAGACCTGGATCACAATGATTCAAATATGGATATCCATCAGCGCATTTTATATAATTTGTTGAACAGTGCGGTCCTTCTGGGTAGATGCCGTATCTATACTCACATCCTGGTGAGCTAATTGGTACCACTAAGAATTTAGAAAGAAAAAAATATATTAAAACAATAAAAAAACAAAAAAGAAATTAAAACACCTGTTCAAAATGACATCAAATAAAACATATGATTAATATGTTCTCTTTAAAATATAAAACAAAAAAGAAATATATCATAATTTTAATATATTCACGAAAATATCTACCCTACATTTTTCTATTTATCATTGTCAGTACGGAGGTTAAAGAAAAAAGGTCATAAAAGCCGCATGCTAGTGATACTTGAAAAAAAAAAAAATGTGTGGGCTAGGGAAATAAATCTAGGGCAGAGCAAAAAAAATAAGGAACATGTTATATGAGAATGAACGAGCTTTCGCTCTTATTATTTTTCGTTTATTTGGTGACACCGTAGTGAAAGAAAATTCTTAGATTAATGGTAGGTACTTGATTTTAATTAGAGTATAATAATGCTGAAAAAAAATAGTTTCCTCAATGGAAATTCTGTTGGAAAACTAGAGATAAATACATTTTTATTATGTTGTCGATACAAAATTTCAGTTGAGCAAAATATTCTATATTCTGCAAAAATACTATAATTAAATTTTTTTTCTTTAAAAAGAAAATTTTCTCGAAAATCTTGTCAAGTTGAGGATGTGAAGAAGGATGAACGCCCCAGAGGATGTTGGTTCGAAATGAAATAAGAATGCTAAGCCTTATTTAGAGGGCTGTAGCATCATTGCAGACGAAGAAGACGTTATTTTGCTCTCGTTACAGAAAATCTTAAGAATATTTTGAAGAAATCATCGCCCTGACGATCCACATCGGATTAGAAGTTGTTATTGTAGCAAATGGATAGATACTTTTTAAGCAAGGGTCTATGTTTTCGAGTCCATAAAAGGAACTGGAATTTTTTTTGTTTGTGTCTCGATGGACAGCTCGGAAAGGAACATACTACCGATCCAGGAATCTCCGAAATCGAGAGCTTTGCTTTCCCAAGCCACTGAATTTCAGCAGATTGATGACCCAAGTAAGCGTTCCTATTTGTAAAACAAGTTTAAGCATGATAATTTTGTGAAACCCTGGCTGGTTTCTCATGAAAGAAAGTAAAAGAAAGTTTCCATGTAGCTTGAACGTTTAGAAAAGAAAAGTAATTCAGGAGAATATATGACCTATCTGTGAAAATGAGCGCTGAAGGATATGCAAAAAAAAAATGCAGAATTAGCAACTTTTATAAAAAGAACCCGGTAGTTGGGATATGTAAGCATATGCCAGAAGGTAGAATCTCAGGAGACGTCCCCGATAAGGTATCCAGATGGTCTAGAGAATATTCTGAGATAATTGGAAGCAAGAAGATGGGGGATATACGATTCAGGATAGAGTGATAGGTGGAAGTAATGTTTTCATACCATAGCATCACCGTTATCATGCTTTTTTAGCATTGAGACAGCGCCACTGCATCGGTCCAAGTTACTACCCAAGTTACGCTGCATCGGCCACGCTTATGCAATCTTACAGTCGACTAGCTGTCAGAATCAAGTAACAAGCTCCGACCAATTTCCCTTTAAGAATTTCCGTTGCTACCTTGAAGAACTGATTTAGGGTGTTCATATCAAGAGTCTTCCATAATCATTAGTCTTCAGCAGTCTACGTCGAACAGTCCACACTAACGTACTGCTATATACATCGTTATTCTCACCGAATAAATAACGCCATCTCACTCGGTTCCTATTTCCATTTCTCTCTAATCTTTCTCAATCCATTTATATTAAGTCCTTAATTGTAATTTCAAAGTTCCAGTCTATTTAATTGTGCTATAATATAAGTAGAGTTTACATTTACATTTTCTTTCTTTATCCTTACGACCGTCTTACTAAACAATAGGGAAGTTGAGGAACCCAGATCTTTGAAGCGTTACGCTGTCCTTCAAGTTGAGGATGTGAAGAAGGATGAATGCCCCAGAGGGTACAGTATTCCTTATACTGTAGCGTTACGCAGATAGGGAACGCTTTAATTTTCTTTGTATTTTATTGTTTATGATTTAAATTCCTCTCAATGGAGCACGCCATGTTTTCGGGATGGGGAACAAAATTCATTTTTAATACGGATTTATTGTATGTATTTCCAAATATTTTCATGTCAGATTTTATGTGTTTGCCAAAATTATGAGCGTGATATGTCCTCACCCATAAATCTATCTGCCTGGCCCAGTATCCTACAGATCTATATGTACTTTACATATTTTAATAATTAAATAATTAGCAACGCATTCCTAACGTGTTGGATTCATTAAATTATCTGCCATTTTTGGGGTGCGCGGAATGTATATCTGTAAATAATTCATATCACACAACTATGTTACCTCTCTGCAGAATTTAATTTTCAGTCAGATATAATTATGTTTTCAATTGTAAATTGAAATGGCATTTGAAGGTTGGCAATTAGAGGATCATTTAATTGAATTCTGTTTTAACCACAATTTCATCATGAAGACAAAGTTTAATTAACTATTAATTTTTTGTTTTTATTAATACAAAAACAAAAAGTGATATCTAAATTTCCAGTATCGATTTGCTAAAAATTAAAGTCCTATTTAGTTTAAAAGAATTCTGTAGCGGATGAAAAATGCAGATGTAAAAAATAACATCATACTGGATGAACGATTTGTAAAAGCCAAACAAGGAGACCTATCCAACTTTTTTTCCGTCTACGGACCAAAATCCCTAATCCTCTCTGGATATTTCTTCTTCAGATCGCCTACCCTAAGGAGGTTGAACTTAATTTGATCCATACTATCTACTTATTATATAGAAGTCACCTCTTGATTTCAAGCTCCAGGAACATTTTTTGCCCTTTTGCTTCATTTAGGAAGAGAAAAAACTTGTACTTTTGTGTTGGTATAAGTTTAGCTTTTGACGATATTGGTTGGATATAATAGTTGTTGCCACGGCGTTAACAATATATAACAACTCTTAATTATGATATTTTCCGTTCTCTTAAAGGGGAAATTAAAACCAATTATAGTGAATTGTACTAGGGACACTTGGAAAATATTACATTGTAAACGCCCTATAATTACATCTTTTTACTTTCTCTTTACTACTGTAGAGGAAGTATAGCGAACGCGTCAAATTTTCGAAATTGATGCCCCTCCCCTCCCCTCTTATGAAAAATGTGTCTATGTGTTTGTGTGAACAAAAAATCTCATTAAGCTACAACGTGATATCTATCCTTTCAACTACCGACACGAAGATTTCGGTAAAAATCCGTCATTCGAAATTTTACTGATTTTTTTTTAGGGTTTTCACGATTTTCTCGAAAACTATTTCAAGGATTTTTTTTCTTCTATCCATGCAATATATTATATAGTCTTTCACTCTTATCCGCAAAATTTTTTTTTTTTGGATGAGGGAAATCGAGTTTTTTAGGTTTGTGGTGGAACAGTGAACTAAAGCTTCCCTTTTAAATGCTATTTCAATGGATTGAAAAGTTCTGTTAACTGTTCTGTTTTGAGATATTTTGTTCACACACACACACACACACACACACACACACTCACGCATAAACACACACACACACACACACACACATATATATATATATATATATATTATATATATTTAGACCATTCGCTAAAAATATGTTTTTCGAATTCAGGGGACTTCAAAACATGCATTTCCGGTGAAAACTACAATTTGAAAATTTGTCACGATTGCAATACTTCCCCTTATGAAACAGTCACATGAATTTCTCTTATTGTAAATACATTTATAACAACGGTTCTCAAACTGTGGGTTCTCAAACTGTGGTTCCCAAACTGTGGGTTCTCAAACGTGGGTTCTCAGACTGAAGCGTAACTTTACAAGGGAGGCGTCAAATGAATGAACAAGACAAGGCATCAGATATATTTTTTTAATTATTTAAAATATAATTAAAATGAAAGCATTAAAACAAAACATTTGACAATATAACTAAAACAATGACTAATATATGCCTGTTTTGAAGTAAACAGCTTGTCCAGGTTTGGTTTTATATTCGAGATAGTCACTATGAACTCCCTTTCTGTTTGAAGTTTGTTTCTATATTTAGATTTTAAAGCAGCTTCGGCAGATAAACCAATTTCGCAAAGGTAAGATGTGGGAAAACTAACCGTATCAGAATTGCTTTTGCTTCAATAACAGAATAATTAAATGACAATTCAGTTCAAAAATTTGTTAAAGACTTAATAACAAAATTTGATTCTGATTCCATAAAGTTCAATCATCATCGGTATGTGCCACGAACATTCCAGTAACATCGGTAAGCAATACATAGCGTTGCCAAATTGAGTTTAAATTCCCATGTATTGGGGTACTTTTATCTCTCTTTTTAGCTTATTTTATACATGGGGCGCAAAATTATTCCAGGTAAAAGAGGGAGGCACGAAATACAAAAGATTGAGAACCACTGCATTATAAAAATAACTTCTTTAAAGTTGGTTATTTTTATGTATTCCTAACATATAATACTGAGCTAGCAAAATTTCTCTACCCAAAACGGGTAATAGTTGAAATGATTACACTGAATTCCAGAAGAGGGTGTCAATAATAACAAACAAATCTATTTAACATTCACAATTAAACGTCATAGATTCCATAGTAACCCCAAGTTCTCTAGCCAAATTCAAAGAAAATATTTGTAACCATTTTAAACAAAATTCAAATCAAAAATATATAGATATATATTCAGCAAAGTCGTATTTTCGGTTGATGGATTTTGCTCGAAACGTTTATGTCAGATGCGGTGGTAGTGCCTGAACGGAATATCACGTTTGAACTTAATGCAAATTTTCGTTTTTGAAACATTTTGTTCACACTCAAACCATTCGCTAAAATTTTTTTTCATATTCAGGGGACAGCAAAACATGTATTTCCGATTTAAACTCTATTTGAAAAAAAATATATATATAAGGCAAAATCTAAAATTGTATCCTGGAGGGCCGAACTCTCACCGGTTTACTGAAATATAAGTAAACATTTGACATTTTTAATTTCGTATTTCCAAGAGGTTGTAAAACATACACAAGTATATTTGACATAATAAGACTTTGAAATATTATGAAACGCTGTCTTGTTTAAGTAAATATTAACTTTCAAGTATTTCATTTCAGTACAGAGTTGATGAGTTGATACGTATTCTGAGTAAGCAACTGTATATATTAAAAAAAAGGAAGAATTGTAAATATTTCTTTTTTTTTAGTTAATTATTAATTAATTAATTAATTTTTTTTTAATGATGGTGGATATCAGTGAAGTGTTATTATAGAGAACATGTTGTACGATTTCATTAATGCATTTTGCCAGACACTAGACAGAGGGTGTTTAAACTACATCCTACAGACCGTCTACATAATAAATAGCTTAGCTAAACTTTTCCTGAACATGACCTGAGATTAATTAATGTAGTCTATAATGTTAATAGCACGGATGTGTGCGCATGTGCCAGTGTTCTTGTGTAATACATATTTTGAATTTGCTTAACTAAACAATTCTATATACGATTCAAATTTTATAAAATCCTACGGTAAAGTGTCACCTACATTTCATACTTCACTGCTAACCTCAGAATCCAAAATGATCACAATATAACTGCGGATTGTTTTCAGAGTCTAGCCAAAATTGACGAGAAGAAGGGCCTTTGTAGAAAAACCACGGCAAGGAATAAATACTTTTCATTGCAAGCTTTCTCCAATCCACCAATTCATAAATTCTCTATTTATTACTTTTTTTCACCGCTATATGAGAGGTTTTTAATTATCTATATAATATCTACATTTGTGTCAGACTTTAGAAACCGAATTTTCATCGGAAATATTCCGATGTATATATATTGTTATATCTATATTTATATTTATTTTTTTATATTATATTTATATATTTTATATATATTTTTCATATTATATATTTATATATTAGAAAATGATTTATAATTTATTCTTCAAATACGGAATAAGTAAAATTAAATAAAAATAAAATAAAGAAAAAAAAAACTTACAGACAGCTTTTCTCGGACCACATTCGACGGCCCAATGATAGTTACAATGGTTGTGTACATTTCCTTTACCATCGTATAACAGTCCATTTTCACATTGTTCCAAAGTTAATGTACCATTTGTACAGAGAAAGAATTGATCGCATAACTCTGGATGTGGATATGTCTGTACACCGTACGGTTCAGGACATCCTGGAGCGTTCAACAATGGTACGGCCAGCACTGAAATGGAACAAAAAACAAAATAAATAAATAAAAAATAAAATAGGTCAAAGATATAAATTTATATATACAAACAGCGGTGGTGCTTTTATATTTGGGAGTTTTCATACCATTTGAAATAGATAAAAAAAAGAAGACGAAAAAATAGAACAGCTGATGTAGACAGATTATTTTGTCAGTTGTTTTGAAATAATATTTCTTTTTAGATGTTTCATATTTTTAAAATACGTTATCCCTGCTATATATGTATCGAATGTTTTAATCGATTTCAATTAGCTTTTTTTTATGTAACGTAAACAAATCGATTTGAAAGGCACTTTGAATTTTGTTATAAATTCATAAAAATTTAAACAAAGAAAAAAACATGTAAAGCATTCAGGTCTTCCGTTTGCGACGGTCAGTTTGTTATATACCGTCGTTTCGCCCATATTACAATAGACGTCTTCAAGATAGTGTTGTCTGTAATGATTAAACAATACTGGCAAGAAGCAGGCAGTCTGTAATGTAGAAGCATGACTTATCTTTCCCCTCCATATTGTAATATACCCTGTAGGTGAAACTTCGGTTATAATAACACCGACCACTGACGCAGTCTCAACCCGAATACCTGTTTTACGTGACAATGGCCGTATAAGACTGCAAGATAATGTATAAAAAAAATGTAGGTATATTATATGGAAAGATGTTCACTTTGATAATCCATGGTAATGGTATCCGGTCAAAATAACGAGTAGCCGAATGCTGTCATTTTATTGGCTTGCCTTTTTTTTCCTCAAGGAAATTACTATAACGATTGGTAAAGTTACAATTATGTCCAATAACATTTGCATAGGGTGGGAAATGGACCAACCAGTTATTCAGGGATTTTGGCGGGTATTGCTCCTCAGTACACAAGCAATACTTACAGCCAATGGTTCCCAAATTTATTTGGCTACCATCCCTTTTTCAGATAAGCATTTACTCAGCGCCCTACTGAAAAATCTAGCTTCTTTAAGTAGCTTTTTATGTATATCTATATTTCTACCTACTTCCTAAAACATTGTAAGAACATGTGTTGTTGCAAATAAGACACGACGCTTAAAATTATAAAGATATTTATCGAAATCGACCTTGGTAATTTTCACAAAATACACATAAAAATTACGAAGGATAATATTAAAATAAAAATCACGTATAACATTAAAAATAAGAACCTGGTGAATTGTTATCAATTTGTTAATATTCCGTGACTTGTTAGCTAAAGATGAACAAGCTAAATACCTCAGTTTTTATATTTTAAGGTATTACAGGAAGATAAGACAAGATGTGATAGGCTGATTTATGATTGCGTTCAGAAGAAAATGTGAGGTTTTTTCAGTGACCAGCTCGTCTGCCAAACACTTGACTGATATGGCCTATCATCAGCTTTGGCTACTGATCTGTTACAACCTGCATTTTGTGTGTTTATATACAAGCATACCTAATTACCCACTACGACTTTCTATGTTACAGAACAGATTAAATATAAGAGCGGTTTTTCAAAATTTTCTTATCTTCTTCCCTTACTTTATTCTTTCACCACTATTCATCCCCTTCTGTTTTTATTCAACGCCCACAAATTTCTCATGAAGTTACTAACGCCTTCCCATTAATCGTTGCAGTTCCCATAAAGGAGCGCAGCATCGCTCCATTATTTGGAAATCATTGATCTTACAATAACATTTCTTATATTCACACAATTCAGTTTTAGGGCATGCAAAGTTAATTAATATATGCAACTATTTCGATTTAGTGATCCCATCTCATTCTATTGGCTCATCACTATACAACTTACTAACAACTTTGTCCATTAACACATATCGTACACTTTATTGACTACAATAGATCATTGCCTCCACAAACAACCAGTAAAGTTTGGTTATATGTTTCAAGTTTATACCAAAGAATTACGAACTTTTTAAATGGAATTACAATATAGGTGATTTTGAATTTGAAAAAAAAAGTTGTTTGCCAATGTTCTGTACTAATGTGTGTGTGTTTTTCTGTACAACAAAATATGACAAAAACGTAAACTCGCAAGAACCTCAAACTTGGTATTACGTTTAGATAATCTACCACAAAATCAGGTACGAAAGATTCGGACAAAATCCAACAACTGCAAGTGCGAATTTAAAAAAATTTGCGAAATGATTTTTTCCCTCCCCGGTTTTTCAAGATTTTTCTCGAAAAAGCCTTCATTGATTTTCTTTAAACTTCGTGTAGCATCTGAAAACGAAAATATCTCTCACTTTTATTGAAATCATTATTCCGGGAAAATTGATTTTTTGGAAGGTATTGTGGGAAACAGCTTTCCTCTTCGTTGCATATCAGTGCAAATATGTGGTTCTCTCCACCTATATAATATTACTATACTTTAGATGCATTTAATAAAATTCAAAAATTGAAGAAAATCGGTTTACAGGAAGTGCCGAATAGTTTTCTGAATTTTTGTTTTGAATTTTCTTAAAAACGGCCACAACGATTTTCTTTAAACTTGGAACGCTAACTGCACAGATGTAAACTTATCCACTTTTTATAGGAAAATTCATTTTAGAGTTTTTTTTTTGTGGAATCTGTACCATTCACCCTGGATAGCAGTGTAAACAGTTTCTATTTGCCAATGGTACTGATCAACATGGCCACCACCACCACCTCTGTATTTATGTTAGGGTGACCGAACAAAAATGTCCAAGTTTAATGAAAATTAGTCCATTTTATAATTCTATTAACTGCAATAGGAGAAAGTCGTGTGAGCTTTTAAATAAGATTAAGTTTAATTTTTCCAACTCATTGTAATTAGCAGTGCTATTTTTTTCTTATTTATTTATTTTAAAAGAAAAATGAAGAAAAATTAAACAAGTTTCTAAGTAATATCAAACTTTATCAACGATCCTTTTTCACCCTAGACAGGCCCCATATATAACTCTCTCGCAATACACTAGGCGACCTATCAACTTGTAAAGTTTTCTCGTTGACAGTTAGATATATAACTTTAGATGAATAATCACATACGCAGCTTCTCACGTTTTAAGCTGTAGAAACTTGGAACTTGGTTACATAATCACCAGAACTTTATATATACATATATATGCCAAGGCAACCCAGAAGCCGGGGGGGGCTTCCTAACTAAGTGCTAGAGGTGGTTTTCTTTCGACGAAATACAAACATACATACACACACACACACACACACACACACACTTATATATATATTCCAACAATTCCAGCTACCGCAACAATACAACTAACAATATTCTCGTTTATCTCATTTGGCTATTTCTTGTGTTCGTGTACAAAAAAAACAAGTCCCATTTGAGAATTCACCAAAATGTTTTACTGAAGGCATGAACGAAAGGAGTCCTTTTAGGTACATGTACTGAATACGTATAGGATATAAGTTGATAGGAACAATCATGTATTTTTACAACAAATTCTTATTCCGCTCACATTACATGATCATTATTTTACTACATACAGTGTTTCCCTTTTTTGTTTTTATTGTACCTTTACCTGCATTACCTAAATGAAACAGCTGATTTTTGTAATTGCCCTTACTGCTGTAATACAAGGTACAATAAACGCAATATGCCTTGTTCTTCTCCTTCTCTCTCCTTTCCCTCCTTCTGTCTATCAACGTGGAGGCGCTCTAATCCAAATCTCCAAACTTGGGCTTCACACCTGTCTATGAGTTTCTTCCCTGAAGATCGAACGTCCATAAATTTATTCAGTGCACGGCATTCTTGTATCCTGCAAACATATCCGAACCACTATTACCTATTCGATGCTTCTTCCTAATCCTTTCATTTTGGACACAGTTCCTTTTAGTTTTTCTGTAGGTGTAATCCTACTTAACTGCCATATAAAAGGGTGGGGAGATATATAGCCTTAAATGTATGCAGCTATATATCTCATCTAATCTTTCTCTTTCCAACAATGGTGTTGAAGATTTGATAATAAACATGGTTTATTTTTTTAATTCTATTCGATATCTCCTGATCTAAACGGCCATTTCTGTTTATAATGCTTCCAATGTCACCGCTTTCTCTAGTACAAGTAATATGGGTATCTTCGTGCTCTTTACCTAGGACCTTTTTCGTGTTAACATATGGTCGGTCATTCCTTCCTTTCCAGTTTGGCCTGCCAATCTGCTACAGCAGGCTAGAGATTTTTCATTGAATCGGCCACATTGCGATATCTCTACATATATACCTGAGCAAGAATGGTTCTTAAATTCCATTTTCTAATTACTATTCTTGCAGTCCTTGTTTGCAGATTTTTAATAATTCATCCATAAATACTAGAAATAAGAGTCGACTCGGTTGTCTCCTTGTTTAACTCCCTTGTCCATTTGAAATGGTTTTGATTCCATTCCATTAAATCTTGTTTTGATTGTTGTGATTGGGTATCCGCAGAGCTGGAAATCATTAGATATATTTTCTGTGATGGCCTGTTTCATTTTGTTGTCGCTCTGGATGTCTTGATAAAATAGTGCGATAATACAGACTTGCATAGAGCAAAATCAGTTTATACAGTGTGTATTAATTACTTTCAATTGGTTTACGAACAAAACTAAGGAGTGACTGATCCATAAACAAAGATCATTGGCCAAAAGATCTGAACAGGTGTCAGTTGATTTCCTTTACTCTTTCACTAACTGTTCTTTAAAGTCTGAATTTGGCCGACTTCTTGAACGAATAGGATGTCCAAAAACTTTGGAAACTTATCTTTGTTGTATTACATAACATTATTATTATTACTCACAAAAGGGGAGGGCAAACCCTACGCTATCCAAAGCCTCCCAAGGCCCATATAGCTACCCCTAAAGAATAACAACCACTGGGACTAGAACGAAAATCCAGGCCCAGGTTTTAACCATCTAAGTTTCACCACAGACCGAACAAATCGGACCAAAACCTTAAAAGGACACAGCTTAAGATCCTCTACCGATATCCTATTCCGGCCGAAGGTCCTAAACCTAATCTCCTCACAACCTAAACAATTCGTCATCAGATGCATGCGTGTTTCCTCCTCAGTCTCACAAACTCTACAAAAGGGGTCAGGCACGAGTCCCATTATATAGAGATGTCTCCTTAAACCATTACATAACATACTTTTATGATTTGTTATACAAGTAGAATTTAAGTTTAGTTTGACTTTTCTTGTGCTTCATATGCTTTTTTATTATTATTACATAATATTTTTCGTTCTGCTTGTCGCCATTATTATTTAACTAATTGCAAAAATATCTAAAAGCAGATGTGCTGCATGCATATCCAATGATTGAAAAGTTGTTTCAAAAAAGTGATGAAGTAAATATCACGAGTATAAAACACACATTACAATCAAGTTAAAAAAAATAAAAACAAATTTTGGTGTGAAACACTCACACGACTTTCTCTAATTCCAATTAATCAAATTTAATTTTAAAAAATTCTTTAAAACTGCAACGTTTACAATGTTTAGTTGGGCTGGCCACAAAAAAGAAGGTTGGGGTTTATACCTGAGCGGACTTGTGCTTAACAAACAAAGCTGGCAGCGTCAGTTTAAATTTAAACCTGATAGGCCCCAATACCAATTTTCATAATAAAATAATTTTTTTTTTTTTTTTGGAAAAATGTTTCACATAAAAGTGATACGTTTGTATCTGAACAGTAATCTTTCCAAGTTTAAAGAAAAACGTTATAGAGGTTTTCGAGAATATTTCAAAAAATCTCACCGACCAATTCTGTAAAGACACACTTCCGGTCAAACGATTTTCTTCAAACTGGATCTCCTAAATAATGCTTCTAATTCAATCTTAATATTATATAAGTAGTGAAACCGTAAGTTGTAGTGAAATGGTACTTTAGAGGAAAGCTTAATGTTACCCCAGAAATTAATTTTTCAAGAACAATTTATCAAATAATTTATATGTGTAGATGCTATAAAAAGTTTATAAAAAATCGCAACACTTGAAAAAATAAAATCCAAAAAACATTTAATAAGGTTGTATTTCCGGTTTATGGAAACTGTCGTCACTTTCGTGTCCGATGCGGTGGTGGATGCAGCCTGTTTGAGCTTCCTATGATTTCTCATTTTAGAGATATTTTGCTTTCATACACATACACACACATACACGCACCGGCCATTCGCTAAAAACCTTTCTTTTTTTTTTTTTAACTCAGGAGACTTCAAAATACGTATTTTCGGTGAAAACTCAATTTAGAAAATTTAACACTTTCTCTTACTATTGCAGGCTGTGGTTCATGTTTTGCGTATTGGGAGCGTCAATGTCGTGATGTTAATCTAGGACACTCGCAGGTACGTCCAAGTAACTGAAGAAATAGCGGAATTGTGTAGGGTATGCGAATATTGTAAAAGTGACCGAGGGGGTGGTGGAATATAAATGTAAATGTCGTTCATACTTATTGGCCAGTTACCGGAAGAACACGCTAGTTCATTTCCCCTCTCCTCTAATAGCAATTTTAAAAATTTTCATTAAATTTAACATTTTCATATAATAACGAATGATTCAAGCAAAGAAGTTTCATGGAAAGAAAATTCGTTTGTTATGAACTATGTAAAAAACTTTGTCAAGTTAGCTGTAATTGCTTTTGGCTGATGTAATTAAAATACAATTAGAGTGTAACGGAATTCTTCTAGTTACTGAATGCTTGAACTGTTTCTAAATACCGAGATTACATAGTTGCATTGTAAGTATACTTCCTTGTGTTTTATTTTTTTTAAATACTTTTTATATAGTAGAAATGTTGTTTATAGTTGTTGCCAAAATATATTCATCATACTCTGATTTCTGGACTTATTATTCATCATTCTGTTTGTCGTGATTTTCCCGAAAGAGATTTTCCCTCGAAGATTTTCTATAAACTCGCATCCAAAACTGCCTGTACCACTTTTCATCAGAGATATTTTCCCTGATAGCCTGCTTCTTTTTGAGTGTTCGCCTATCATCAGGATGTTTTTGTCAAAACAGTGTGATAACATAGACTTGCACTGAGCAATTTACTTGATACAAATTTAATTGAGTGTAGACTGAATTTGTTCTGTAGAAACCTTCATTTTCTTGAAAAAAAGCATTCAGTAAAACTGCACTTCCGATTAATGGGGACATTGATTGGAAATCTTCGTGTCAGATGCGGTGGTGGTACCTAAACTGTAAACCAAGTTTAAGCTTCCTGTAATGTTTTATGACATTTCATGTCAACTGAACAAGATACCACTCAATTGCATTGAGCTCCTACATGATGTTCCTTTCGTTTAAGTGCTAAAAATCGTATCTGACATAATGGTCCTGTCAAAATACATCAAGTGGAAATTTTTTCCCATTAATGCGTCGCGCATTATTACTTGTTTTTTGTTTGTTTGTTTGTTCAGTTTATCACATTTATTTGAAACATTTGGCACACCCTTTGGCGAAAATTAACCACTAATCAGTGAATAGCACAAATACAATTAAGAGACATTTAAAGAATGTTAAATAAGCCAAATAAGTCTATTTCATAATAATATAGATGTATTTACGTAACAGAATCATCTAAATTCAATATAAGAATGAAATATGTGCCCCAATATAATAAAATTTTGGAACGGATGATATAACCTTATTGAATCAATTTTGCCAATAATTTGTTTGGGTTATATACTTCAATATAGTATGTAGGATATTTGCTATAGGCGGATTTTCCAACGACCCTAGGGCGGCCATATTTATTTACTTATGAAAATATACTAGGGCTACTAAATTTTTTATATAAACAATATTATATTTACTAGAAATATAGTTTTTCTTTTCAATAAATACTCATTATTTTTATTTATTTATATTTTATATTTATTATATTTGAGTGTATTGCATGATGGAATATTGGAATTATATTTCTCTTTAGACTTTTCCAATACAATAGAAATCTAATTTAATTTAGTTATGGGGGGGAGGTGCTTATAGAAACTTTTCAATTTGTTTCTTGCAGAGGCTGTTTAGTATGTGTACTGTGTAGTATGTTCAAATTCTGGCTACAACTTGCTGGTATTAACTCTAATGAAACCCTTGTATAACATGTTAGGCTGACAATGTTTCACTGTTCCCTGTCTACTGGCGCTCTCTTTCTGGTGCTGTGGGGAAAGGAAGTATTGTGATTCGAACTGCTTTTTTTTTTCTAAGTTGAACTGATTGGGTATGTTTAATAAAATCTCTCTTAATTGAAAAGGCATTGTTACTGTTTTGGGGTGCGGTGCCGGAGATGTATATAAATTTTCTCCGTCCGAAAACTAGGTTGGTCTTTTCGATGAACTATTATTTTATTTTACATTTTTTTTACTTTCTCTTACACCTAATATTGCGATCGTGTCAAATTTTCGTTATTCAGTGTCCACCGGAAATAAATAATTTGAAGTGAATACATTAGTATGAAGAAAATGTTTTTAGCGAATGGTCTGTATGTGACTGAACAAAATATTTAAATAACGAAAAAAGACGCAGGAAGCCTCAAACTTTGATATTCCATCTATGTACTACAACCGCAAAAACACGAAAGTTTCAGGCAAAATTCATCAACGGAAGTGCGACTTTACTGAATGTTTTTCACTTTTTTCTCGGAAATAGCTCCACCGACCTATCACGTTTATTTGAAAAATTTTCTCTAGGAAAAAAAATTGTTTTGAGGGTCCTGAGGGAAAATTAACGTAAAACTCTCCTCGATATCTTTTCAAAATAGGTTGTTTTTGAGTTTTTTGGAATTGTCTTTAATGATTTCCTTTGAAGCTTGGTATGCCAACTGCACCGTTATAAACATAACACTTTTATTTGAAACATCTTAAAAAAAAAAAAAAAAAAAAAAAATGGATTCTAGAAAGATTTGCAGAATTATTGGTATAAAATTTCATATATATGGGGTTGATCAATGAAATTTGGCGCGTTCTTCACTTACCCATCTGATTGGTTCTAGTAGGTTGACCCTTGACTCCCCACCACCTCTATATTTATAGTGTAAAAAATGAGCAAAATGTGAATTTTAAAGAAAAACTGTCATTTAATACATAATTTTATTAACGGGAGTAAGAAAAACTTATGTGAATGATTCACACCAGATTTTTTTTTAAGTTATGTTGATGTTAAATTTGCCACACATACACACAATTTTGAATATTAAATAAATAACAAATACGAGATAATTGGTTAACTTGAAATGTTATTTTACAGAAATAATTCTTGTTATTTCTTTGGCATTATTCTTGAATATTCGTTATATATTATATCTATATATCTTGATTTTTAAGAAGATCTGAGGAGCTTTGCTTTATAATTTAGAATTTCTTTATAAAGTGTGTTATCTGGTAGTAGATTAGAGAATTAAATATTTTAAAGGATTCCCACTTTTAAGAAAGTTTGTTTTGTAAGTAAATTTTACAGAATTGCATTATTTTCATTTTATAGCATTTTCATATATATTGAATTTTATCATTTTATAGATTATAGATGAATCATGTTTCGAAATATGTTGTATTGGAATTTAGTTTTTGATATTGGAACAGCTGTATGTGAAAGGAACAGCTGGCAAAACTGGTATAAGAAACCGTTTTTTTCCATATGTAAGTATATATATATATATATATATATATATATATATGTGTGTGTGTGTGTGTGTTGTGTGGTGTGTTTGTATGGATATAGCTAGAGATTTCAATTTCTTGTATGTTAACCTAATCCTTTCAGAATATAGTAAAAAAGAAAAAAAATTGAACGTCAATTTCCACAATATAGGTCATCTGTTATCGATGGGTTCGCAACAGAGAGGGTGGGTGGGAGACAGAGAGGGTGGGAGAGAGTAAACTCTAAAATTTCTTAATATCCGCTTCACATAGTCATTACTAATATTAACTTTATTGCATACTAGAAACTTATTTATTCAGTTCTTTAAGCTTTATTTAAGGGCCACTTAGAAAGTTTTGAGATATGAGAATGTGGCCTCAAGTAATTCATCAAGGATCATTCATTTTCAGGACAAGACCAAATAAAATAAGTTTTTTTCAGACTGTGACCAAAGTACGCGTATAATATGCTAGATGGCCTTAGAATTGATAAGTGGGGCAAGTGCGAGTGCCAGACTTACCTTCTGCCCCCTCCAGGAGAGTACGAATGCAAGAAAGTACGAGTGTGTGTACGAAGGAAAACTAACTAATGAGTTCTGTGAAAGTTTTGCCGGCTAATTTATCGTGTTACCGATTTTATTGTTTATCTTCGTACAGGGCCTTTTTCCTATACATTGCAATACTTTTTCTTAAGTGTAAATATTTTGTTGTATATTAACTGTATATATTTATTGCTGCAAGTATTTTGTAAAGGTATACCTTATATCTTAATTCTATTTTCTTTCTTTTTTATTGAACATTTACAACTGCACGAAATGCTACAATAAGTAAAATAGATGTAATGTACAATTTTCTTTTAATTTGGAAATTATATGTAAGCTTTATTTTGCATGTTCATTTTCTTCTTTCATTTATATTGTCCGTATGAGAAGATCTCTTTTATTTATAAGTAGTTTCATTTATTTCTTCTTTTCTTTATTAATTGATTAAATAATTGGTCGAAGAGCCTGGTGCCCAACTAGATTAATAAAAACCAAACATTTTCTAAATAACGGAAAAATGGTTACAATATATAAATAGTAGCCACGTTTTCAGACGTTGCTATTGTTGCTTCTTCCACAGCAATGCTCATCATCACAGAGAACGGCTGATTCAGCAAACCACCTAAACGCCGAGCGCCACCTAAACAGGTCGCGCTGTTTCGAGCTTACACCGAGCTTGTTCAGTCCTGTTTTAAAATCGTAGAATATCATAGCTCTCAAATACTTTTTATTAAGTTCCATTGTTATTTACACTGACGAGATGAGGTCCAGTGGTAGCGCATTGGAATAGCAACTCGGGGCTTCCGGATCAAGTCCAGCGATGCTGCCTTTGGATGTTCTCGTCCTAGGAGCCTTATCAACTCACTGTCCGGTGATGGGCAGTGTTGTATGAAGGCAGTAGTGCACTAAGAAGCTGGCTTCGCATTTTGAGCTAAGGATATGATTCCAAAGAGGCTTTGGGTAGCGAGGGGTTTATCCCTCACGTAGACAATAAAAAGTTTATCTTCTGTGGGTAAGACTGCAGTGTAAATAGTGTACATAAATTTTTACTTAGGATAAGATTGAGGGGTGCGAGAAATATTGAGTACTTCAGCCCATCTTTTTATTATTATGTAATAGATGTCGGTAGAATGAATGTATGTATTGGTTATGAATGTATTTATTTATTGGTATGATTGTAGATAATTACTTGTTATTTAATAATTAATAATGCACACACAATTATCATGATGTGAAGTTATCAAAACCATAATGATGCTGGAACTTGATGTAATTGGAGTGTTTATGTTGGATATTACAATAATATTGTTGAGGTATGATTGAAGGAATATAGTTTCTATGTCCTGCATACTATGCAAAAATACAAAAACAAAACAAAAATAAAACACAAAAAAATGACAAATTCTTTTCGTACTTCTAATTCATTGACTAAAGTTTAGATTCTTAAATATTATATCAACCTAATAAATCCATTTTAATTTTTTGAGGAAACCTTAACCTAACCTCTCAACCAAAGATCCGCCTTAAATGAACATTCTCGGAAAAAAGTTTCAAATAGAAGTGATGGTTCTTTGTATTTATGGTTATTGAAAGAAATTTAACGAAATCCATTGGTGTTTTATGAAGAAAATTGCTGAAAACTGATAAGAACTATTCAGTAAGTACGCCCTTTCTGTCGTAAAAGAATTTTTCCAAAATCAGAATTTTGGGAACATATTCAATTCTAATTAATATTATTTAGATGATAAAATTATATAGTAAACTAATAAAGCATCTTTATAGAATAACATTACCCCACCCACTGTCGAGTTTGAACGGAATGACGGGTTTGAACTTTGTTTCTGAGCTATGCTATTCACATACACATGTATGTATATACATTACATACTTTCATGTATTGATAAATCCTTTTTACTTTCTCTTACTCCTAGTAAGACGAAGTATTGTAATCGTGTCAAATTTTTTTTTTTTGCAACCTTTCTCCGGAATAACTGATTTCGTATGTACTGAGAGAAACTGTGCAACAAGAAACTAGACTTCCCTCTAATTTTATAGTTCAATAAACAAACAGGTGTCAAAAATAATTCGATGTTTAGTAAAAATTCCTAGTTTGAAGAAAATGTATCAATAAAAAGTTGAAACATTATCCAGAGAGAAAGTAAGGTTTTTTTTTTGTTTTTTTTTTAATTTAACACGATTAACGACTGCGTACAACTTTTTATTTTTTTAAAATTATTCCCTCGCTTAAAATAAAACTAAAAGGTAAAAATAAAATAAATAGAAAGCCATCACTGGTAAGTTTAATTAGAAGGAAGAATGAGAGGGAAGAAAGAAAGTGAAAATGAAGAAAGCATTTAGAAATGGATGTGTGTGGTGGGCTGTAATTACAGTTAGACATACAGACATTCTAGTGTAGTTGTATTTTTCTGTCTGGTACTTTTCTAGGATAACATTCTGTCAAGAAATGACTTAGTACTCGGGCTTGGTAGAGTTAGTGCTCTGAAATTGTTGGTCTGGGTTTAGACTCTACTAGATGTAATTGTTAAAATTATTTCTGTATGTGTGTGTGTGCGTGCGAGAGACAGAGAGAAGAACACTTTCTCTCCGTCATATGAAAGAAGAAGAAGAAGAAAACAAAACAAGAAATATAAATCATTTTTATTACATTCATTTATACTTCTTCTGTAAGAGTGTTTGTTGCAATCGTATCCAATTTTTTATATTGCGTTTTCACCGGAAATACATGTTCTGAAAGCCAGTGAGAGCGATAAGATGGTTACGGAAAAACTGGTCAGCCATAACTTAAAAACGGAAAAGTGCAGAAAATAGGGTTTTTGTCAAAAATTGTTGAACCGGAAACATCATTCTAGTGAATGGATTTTTTTCAGTATTTTGTGATTTTCTTGAAAACTGTTCAACGATTTTCTTTAAACTTTTTTTCCAATTTGAAACATTTTTTCTGGAAAATTCATTTGTTCTGAGGAAATGTGATGATATGCTTTCCCTTGAAGTGCTTTTTCCGTGCACTATACCATTCTATCGAGTCTTATATTAATATTTTGAAGAAAATATATGAAACACTCACACGACTTTCTCTGACTCCAATTTACATAGTTACATAGTCTGTAGTTTTTCGAATCTCTATATAACCCTTCTTCTTATTATAATTTATTTGTTTAATTGCACTAATAATGAGTCCGATTCCTTTTTTAATGTTGTAGCGCGAGAAACTGAATTTTGATTGCTCATTCGTGGATTTCCATCTTTATAGTTCTCTTTCAATACTTTGTAGACTGCGCCACCTACATAAAATTAAGGACAATATAATGAATAGCTAAAAACTCCAAGTCTAAGTAAAGTTTTTTAACCGAAAACTCTGTGAATTCCTTTGAGTAATTTTTATGGGTGATCAACATCAATTTTATTTTATCTCACTAGTATAAACGGCGATATACAAAATGTCGGATCTTGCGTTTCCGCTTAATTCTGTTTCATCTTCTTTTTCAACAATGGAATGAAAATTCTGAGTTTTTTTTATATAAAGATGAGCCATTTATTGCTGTTAATGTACAATTACATTAATGGATAAATAATTCTTTTTACAAAAATAGCAAGTCAGCAAAAACTGCTGTGGCACCTTATTAAAGGTAATAGAGTTCAGTTAGTACTTACATTTATACTTTTTCTTCTAAAATCATTGTAATCAGAAATACTTGATTGCAAATATATAGTCAAGTAAATAAACTTCTTCATTAATAATTACTTTTTAAACAAATACACCATTCCTCTCTTATTTATTAAATTAATTAGATTCTTAACTTTAAAATAATACGTCTATTACAACAAAAATAAAAATTGATAAATCAATTAAAATAATCAAAATAAATAATAAATGGATTATTCAAGATATTAATTACTGATAACTATTATCATCTACAATATATTCATTATTGCAAATAAATCGGAACTCCTTCAAAACAATAAAATACATAAATATGTTTGGAGCTTTATGATTACACTTCACACAATTAACCCCCACTTCTTGTCTCTCACTCCAAGTCCAAATAAACTTCTTTCATCCTTAGCCACTCTTTCGTGTCCCAAGTACATCGCTGCCAGACTGCTCCTCCACATGCTTTTCGAAATTCAAAATCCCATCTGACCGGAGGTCTTCCTCTTTTTCTCTTTAGGTCCAAGGGATACCACTCAACCACTTTCTTTGACCATCTTCCATCTATCGTTCTCATCAGGTGTCCCACCCAGTTCCATTTTCTATCCATAACAATTTTTGCAATATCCTCCAATCCAGACATATTTTAGTTTTCCTATCTTTCCTAGATATTCCCAACATTAGCCTGTTGCTCTTACTACTATTCGTATTTTATTGATCAGTCTGACAGTTAAATACCATGATTCTGCCCCATATATAAGCACAGGTAGTACACACATATTAAATAGTTTTTTCTTCTTGTTTATATCTATATTGGAACTAAAGATGTTTCTATATCTGTTAAATGCTCTCCATGACAACGCGATTCTCCTTTGTATTTCTTCTTCCAATCCATTTTTAGTAATTTTCTGACCCAAATATATGATTTGACTTGCTTGCTCTAGTTCTCTTCCTCAATTTTTATATTTCCGTCAGATTCACAATTAATGAATAACATCTTAATTTTATTATAGTTGATCTTTAGCCTTACTTTTCCTCCTTCACAAATTAGGTCCTTGGTCATTTCTGTTGCCTCTTCTAAATTTTTACTTATTAACACTACATCGTCGGCGAATCTTAAATTCGTCAGCCATTCACCATTGATTCTCAGTCCCTTGCCATCCCACTCTAAATTATTAAACACTTTCTCCAGGATCATGTTAAACAAGGTAGCTGGCGGAATGTAACCTTGTCGGAGGCCTCTTTCTACTTTAATATCTTGAAATTCTGATTCCACTTGAATTACTATTAATGGAGTTGATGAGGAGAGAAATTGGGATTGATTAATTAGACGAGATATGAAGACACTGTTATAATATAGCTATATGCTTACACAAACTGCACTGGACTTGTAATGATTTTATAGAATAAAGGGTACAGTAGAGTTATGACACGATGCGATGTATATGCTTGAATCTGATAGATAGATGTCTAGCTCTCTCACTGGCTTATATACAGGTTCTCCCCGCTCTAGCCTGCTTAAGTCAGAGAGTACCAGAGAGAGTCCGTTTTCTCTCTGTCGGGCTTGGCTCTCTCTCTTGTCGTTACATACTAATTTCGAATTGGAATATATATAATAAAATAAGTCGAAATATATTCCATCTATTCCGGTCTGCCATAGCGTCTCCAAAATCGCTGATGTATATACAATATCAAATGCTTTCTGAAAACCAATCAATATCAAAACTACTGGGAAATTATGTTCATTAGATTTGTATATTATTTCATTAATTGTTAATATATTGGTCTATCGTTGAAAAATTCTTTTTAAAACCAGTTTGATTAACTGTTGCGTCTAACTGCAGAGTCTTTTCAATCCTTTTATGAATAACGGACATAAACAGCTTGTATAAAGATAATAGTAAATTTATAGGTCGATAATTACGAATGTCTAATCTGTTCCCCTTTTTGAATAGTAGTATTAATTTTGATTTTAACCATCCCTCAGGAATACTCTTACTTATCAAACAGTTATTAAAAATTCGCACAGTATTTTTGTCATTGTTTGTCCTCCAGCTTTGATCTCTTCATTACGTATTCCCGGTGATTTTCCGTCCTTCATCGATCTGACGATATTTTCTACCTCCTCTTCCATAATATAGTTGATATTTATGAAATCTTCGTCTTCTCTTATGTTATCTTCTTCGATTTTTGGTTTAATGCATCTATTGTTTAGACTATTTTCGGAACTATATAGTTAAGTATAAAAATCACTAATTACCTTCAATACCAATTCCTTTCCACGCACAACCATTCCATCCATATCTTTCATAGCTATTGGTTTAGGATGTCTGATTTGCTGTTTTCTTACACAACTTTTAATGCCTTTACCAGTTTCTAATGTTTCTTCCACTTCTTTAAGTTTCTTCTCATATGACCACTGCTTCCATTTCCTTCTAATTAGCTTAGATATCTCTGCATATTCTATCTTATTTTTCACGTTTTTCTTTAACTTTCTTCTCTTTGCCAACAATTTTTTTATATCTTCCGGTAGTCTATGTTTCTTTTTACTATTACTAGCCTCGTTTGTCGCTCCTTTAATAGCTTCTACTATTATTTTAACATGATTATCAATATTCATTTTTATCGTTAATCCACCATTTACAAGCCTTGTCTGTAAAGCATTTTCAAAGTTTTCATTCTTCATAGTTGTGGTACCCAGAGCATGAACAGATCTTTTATTTTTCCATACTTTCCTATCGCTTGGAATTTCTAGTTTTATTTTGACAGACTATGGTCACTTCCTATATCTATCATCTCCTCCACATCCACATCCTTCACTATTATCTTCTTGTTGATTAGGACATAATCGTTCTCAATTTTTACTTTTCCATCTGGACTGCACCAAGACCATTTCCTTGACTCACTTTTTATAAAGAAAGTATTCATTAAGTATTTCCTTCAGCGAATTAAATTAGTCTCTGGCCTCTTTCATTCCTTTTGCCTAGCCCAAATTTTCCGAAATACTTTTCTCCTTTATACTCACCTACTTTGGAATTAAAATCTCCCATTAAGAGTAAATATTTATATATATCTTCTTCCAGTGCTAATTTTACGTTTTCATAAAATTCTTCTATTTCCTCTACCTATGCGGCTGAAGTTGGAGCATAGGCCTGTATAATTTTTAATCTCCCTTTGTTTCCTAATTTCCTGTATGAGTGTAGGATTTATAACTCCGGAACTATTTTTATTTCCGGCTGCGTTAATTAGAAATCCAGTACCCCCTGAGCCACCGCTTCCATTAACATAAATATCTTATCATCTTGTAATTGAATACACTGTTCCCTGTCCCTTCACACCTCACCTAATCCTACTATTTCCCACTCAATATTTTCTAAGCCATTCAATATCCTCCAATCTATTATTCTCCCTTAGCGATCTGCAGTTATGAGTATCCTCCTTCTTTTTTCCTATTTTTAGTAGTATCGGTTTTACATCCATTGACATTATTTAATTGCTATAACTGTTTTTGGTCATTGTCGGAGTTGTTGTCCTCTGATTTAATTACAGCAATCTGTGTATTTAGTATTTTAGTTATTAAATTAATTCCTTCATCATATATCAACTTCTTTAGTACTTCTTCCTATTTCCCTTTGAACTAATTACAGACAACTTCTAGTCCTCCTCCAATTTAAATATTTTATTCTGTATTGCGATTTTGTTTTCTCTCACATTTATTTTTAGATTTTTCTTCTTTTTAGTAAGTTCTTTTTTTTTAAATTAGTAGTTTATTTCTTTTTTCGCGTGTCTCTTGACATACGTATATCTCTTTCAATAAAAATACTCGTAGTTTATTGGCATTCGTTATTATATCTTTGATTATTGCATTGTTGTTTTATTTCGCTAGAATGATTGTTATTCCCGTCTCTTTGTATGTTTACAAGATTTTAGTGAATTCAACATTGCCTTGCTGATCTAAATCTAATTTTTCTCTAACAATATTGTTTAACTGCTTTTCCAAGCTAAATTTTGTATCAATCATTATACCTTTAAAATCAAATTAGTTCTCCTATTTAGATTCTCTATTTGTTCTATTTTTTTGGACATAACCTGATGTTTATTTTCTAATTTTTTAATGTATAATTTTAAGAATTCCATTTTCTTTTTCTAGTTTTTCCATCTTTTTAGTAATTATTTCTAAATCATTGCTTGTAACTGAATCTTTTGAGTTTAATAAATTACCAAAAAGGTCCAGTAGATTTTACTCCGACATTTTTCCAACAGGTAAGTCCATCTTGACCCCTTTAATATTTTATTAGTAGTAACTATATTTGTTTATTCAATTATTTTAATTTTATTTTACTAGTTTAATCACTTTTAAACTAACACAAAGTAAACAAATATAAGGGGAATTAAGCAACGAAAGTCAACTTGATATTGAGCAGGCAAAATTTTATCGATCTTACATATGTATTTGGATGTTTATTTACCTTCTATAGATTAATCCTCTGTTGATAACAAAAGCTCATATAAACACCAACCATCACATAAACACACACACACCCACACATATAGACGAACTGTCTCTCCCCACTACACAGAATGTTGGTGTTGAAGTTTTATAAGAATTAAAAGTAATTATTTTAATAATTGCAAATATCTCTGTAATCCCTGCATAAATTTTCTCTAAAGTTTTCACAATTACAGTTTTCCATTTAATACACAATTTGTCCAATTTTTATAATTTAATTCAGTTTTTAACCATAGAAAAAAAGGAACAAAACACAGACACAATGTTTGCTCTATCACACACTGAACTGAACTCAACTGAAAACTATGTGAATTCCTTTGAGTAATTTTTATGGATGTTCAACATCAATTTTATTTTATCCCACTAGTGTAAACGGCGATATACAAAATGCCGGATCTTGCATTTCCGCTTAATTCTGTTTCGCCTTCTTTTTCAACAATGGAATGAAAATTTTGAGTTTTTTTTATATAGCTCACATTTATTTTATAAAACAGCAAATTTTATATTTGGAATTACTTGATTGTTTGCTTCTTTTTTTTTTTATAAACAAATTTGATTGCACAATTCGATAATTTATGAAATACCTACGAAGGGAAAATCAGAAAAAAAATTCTCAACTGGTTTCTTCAACGAATTAATTAGCTATAAATTAGCCAATCACATTGTGGTGAAGGTGTGAAATGTGGGTGTATGCTAATCCAATCAGAAATTTAGAATTATGTTGATCACGCCCAGATTTGACACCGCTAAAAATACCTTTTTCGTCTTGGGGGACCTCCGAACATGTATTTCCGAAAACTTATTACGAAAATTTGTCACGATCGCAGCAATATTATCCTTTCATAGAGTAAGAAGAAGTAATACAATCTCTGCCAAATCTCAGGTTCGTAGCTTTTATAAGCATAAATAAGACGTAATTTATTATTAATTTCTTCTC
>JAAEAF010011965.1:0-25781 GCA_011037195.1 Triatoma infestans | reverse complement strand
TGGGAAGAGCTTTCTTCTCTGAAGGATGTGCTTCTAGTCTGGGTGCGAGGTCACATGGGAATTTTTTGGGGAATGAGGAGGTGGATTAAGTTTGCCAAATTAGGCGCCTCTCTTCCTTTCATTGGTCACGAGCCTGCTGTTGGCGTGTCTTCTGGCACATGTCTGTCAGGCTTACAGACATAGACAGCTTCACAGCATTCATCCTTATGGATGAGCGCTCAGTTGGTTTTCGGCAGTCCAAAATGCTCATCAGGGGTCCGGGACAAGGCGATTAGTGAGACGTTGCTATGATTTTCACGGAACTCTCTCAGGCATCTGGTTGGATCTCTTATTGGACATTGTGGTTTAAGGAAACATCTCTACATAATGGGGCTCATGCCGGATCCATTTTGTAGTGTCTGTGAGATAGAGGAGGAAACACCCATCCCATCTTATGACTGATTGCCTGGGTTGTGAGGAAATTAGGTTCAGGACATTTGGTTCAGGAGCTTAGGCTATTTCCGCTTAAGGTTACTGGTCCGATTTATTCGGACTGTGGTGAATCTTAGATGGATTAGATCCGGGTCTGGATTTTTGTTCTAGACCCGGTTTGTTGTTGTTTTTTTGGGGGGGTAGCTATATGGGCCCAGTGAGGCTTTGGATAATAGCTTAGGGTTTGGTCCCTCCCCTTCTTTGAATAATAATAAAATAATAATGTGGTTGTAGAAACTAAACGGAATACCAAGTTTAAGCTACCTGCGTATTTTTCGTTTCATACAGACTATTCGCTAGAAACAATTTTATCGTATTCTGGTGCCTCAAAACATACACGTATTTCGCGTGAACACAAATTTGTCACAATCACATTATTTCCTCTAAAAGCTAGGTATAACTATGAAATTCATGTAGGAGATAAGTCTTGGTGAGTGTTTCATAATTTTATTTTATTTTTTTCTGGTAATAGCGATATAATCGTATAACTATACATATTTTTGTATAATGATGAGCTGTATTATTAGTGAATAAAGTGAACTTAACTATAATAAAACATTGTTTTAACAAATCATAAACACGAACGAACTATTGGATATATAAGTGAGAGCTTAAATGGAGTTAGGGAATTGTATGTAATTGTGTCGAGTTCAACGATTGCCAGTTAAGTCAGATACTACCCAGTTAGCTATTATTATACAGACAACATGATGGCTTTATTGCTTTACTTGAGATATAGTATATATGGTATATATATATGTATATATTATATTGGCGCTATTTTAACTTAGATACCAGCTATTATACAGTTTACAATTTATTTTATATGTTAGATTATGGTATTGGATATTTTGTTATAATAACAGATTTTAGGATATAATACGTACTTATTTTAATACTTTCCCTTACTCCTCTAGTCAGAGGAAATATTGTAAAAGTATCAAGTTTTCAAAATAAATATTTTGAAACCCTCAGAGTATGAAAAAAAAAAAAAAGGAAACGGAAAAACCGCAGGAATGGTCCCATTTAGTCTTCAAGGTTTAACGACCCTGAAGAAGCTCATTGCAATATGAGCAGATGGTTTCTAGCAAACCACTGAGACGCAATATCATCCCGGAAACTCAATGGCAGAAATTTCAAATTTAGTATTCCGTTTAGATACCACTACCGTTGATTTTTTTTTGGGGGGGGTGTTTGGAGGAACGGTTACATAAAACAAATGTTTTACATGGAAATACAACTTTATTACAATGTATAATTCTATCACCTATAATAAAATTGAAATAGATTTAAAATTTGTAGAAAATTGGTTAATCAAAAGTGAAATTTTACAGAATAGTATTTTTTGAGTTTTTTGTAATACTTTAAACATGGTTATGCTAACTAGATATATAATATATAAACTTATCATTTATTTGAAATATTTATTCGGAAAAGATTGATTTTTTTTAGTGGTTTCCCGAAATCTATAGCTTTGAATTTCGTAAGATATTTGAGTTTGTTCAATGTTATTTGCGCTGTCTTTTGGTATTCAAACACTTTCCCACCCTTCCAGCTCTACTTCTATGTTAGGGCAAATGAGAAATATTTGTAATTTAAAGAGAATTCGTTATTTTTTCATATTTGTTTATTGAGCTTTATAATTGCGTAATGCGTGTGTAGTGGAATAACATACATCTACTCCCCCACCAAAAACATACATCTACTTCCCTACCACTCATACGCCTTCATTCCAGCTACTACAGCTAGCACCCCCTAAATACTTCAATAAGGAAGGGGGCAAGAAGAAATCTAACTGGCTCAACAAGAAACTAGGAGGGACTACGAATTGTAGGTGGGTCAAGAAAATTCGTATAAAAGACAACGCTACATCATATCAATCATGAGTAAATCAGTAGTAATCATTAGTGATACACATACGTGCTTTTACGTCTGTCTCTCTCTTTCGCTTTATCAACTAGTCATTCGGCAGTTTAAGTAAATATTATTAATTATATTATTGTGAAATTTACCAGTGTCTTCATCAATAACCATCCCTTCACACGTGCTATGAATAAATAGATAGAATGCCCAAAATAGTGGCATGAATTCTAACTAATGCTGCAACTATCTTTTTTATTTTTTTTTATTAGTTATTTACAAGTATATATTTTTGTTCTATTGACATTTATCAGACACATCCCACGTAAATTTCGATAGTTGAAGCATGATAAGGTCAAAGTCCTTAAGTCTTTTCAACTTTGTCTAGGACCTACAATGCTTTACTAAAGCATAACACTTGAAGATGAAAAGAGAAGAAGCGAAATTATATAAAGTTTCCATAGATTGTCTTGGCATTAAATTCGTGGCACACTGCACAGGGCTGGGCCATATTTTGTGGAAAGAAAGCCATGAAGAAATCATCCCAAATAAGGTCTTTATCTGAACGGTAGATATGAAACTGTGTGTGTGTGTGTGTGTGTGTGTGTGTGTGCGGGTCTAAACAGCCCGCAATAAGAACACTGTGAAGCTTCCAAAACACTGAAGCTGGAACAAACCATGTCTTTACAATTGAATGTTGTTAAAATTTATGGCTGTTTGATATATTATTAATTTATGTAAGGTGGTAAGAATATGAACCTCTTTAACAGACTTATATAATTATATTTATCTTGTATAGAATTACATTTTTTTCTCGACGTTTCGACACTCTGCGTGTCATTCTCAAGGGAAGATTATTTTACAATTTTACTTTATACAATCTCTATTGCAAGATGTGATGTATACTCGTATGTAGAGTTTAAAATATCAGTTTCAAAGGTATGTCCAGATTAAGTTTTTTTTTATTTTATTTTGTAACTCTATTGTTACTAGTCACATTTATGTTTATTGTAAAATTTAATTCGTTATGTAGTTAAAAACTTTCACATTATATCTGGTTGTATTATGTTATTTTAGAATTTTGAAATAGTGGACCACTTGACACCAATTTTTATTTTTTTTATAATTTTTATACATTAGTAAGTTATGTATTGTTAAATTTATGGCATTTTTGAAAATACTAATTATTTCAATTTTGAGATTTTTCATTCTTCTCTGCAGATCTATTTTTGGCTCCATTGGTTCTGCCATGTTGAATATGTTGAATGTTGTTAAAATTTATGGCTGTTTGGACATATCTTTGAAACTGGTGTTTTAAAACTCTACACATACATCATATCTTGCAATAGAGATTTATAAAATAATCTTCCCTTGAGAATGACACGCAGAATGTCGAAACGTAGGGAAAAAATGTAATTCTATTCAAGATAAATATACAATATGAAAGTTTTTAATAAAACACCCAAGCCATACTCGTATATTTAAAAAAAAAGAAAGATAAATATAATTATAGAAGGCTATTAAAGAGGCTCATATTCCTACCACCCTACATAAATTACAATTGGCCAAAGCTGGATAATGCTGGGCTATTTTGGAGTATCTATATTCTTTGTAGTAGTTGGCCGTAAGGATCGGAATTAATAGGAAGAAGTCAATCGCGGGGGAAGGGAGGGCAAATTCTTGATGAATCATTCCTTCGTAGTTCCAGAAAACCCACATCGACCAATTTCTCAAATTACCCTTCTTGTACCAAGCGGTAAATGTCGTTTGACCGCTATCTAACCTTGACCACCTGTCACAGGATTTTGCCAGTAAATCCATTAAAAAAAGCTCACAATTCAACTGTTTATTTGAAGTGGACATGAAATATATAGAAACACTCTACAGAGTATAAAGATTAATAATGTAATATCGCGTTTGTAAACATCAAACGTACGCGATTGGGGTTTTAAAGTCCATTGAACTTCTTCAATTAGAAAGACGACCATTTTTTTTTTTTTATGGACCTTGCAATTTTAAAATTAACAAATTTTCATAAAGCTTTGAATTATTACTCGAAATTTAGTTGTCCTAATATAAATATGTCCCCGGTTTGCGGCAGGCCAAGATCTGCCTGGGAAATTATAACCAACGGAAATCGGAGGTCTGCATCGGATTGAGCAAGAACAAGCTCCGCGTTCTTACGGGTTTCCTCACGGAGCATTGCCGACTTAGAGGACACCTGGTGAAGCCGGGTTTGGAAAGTGACAGCTCATGCAGATTCTGTGAGGAGTTGGAGGAAACTCTATTACATCTCCTAAAAGACTGCGAGGCTGCCACTCAGAGAAGATTCAAGAACCTGGGTAGCTACCAGGTGGAGGAGGGGGATATACCCTCTCTAGAGCCTGTCAGGGTATTGGGATTCCTCAGGGATCTCAACCTGATGGAGGTTTTGTGAACGGTTCAAAGACATCTGTTTGGGTGCTGTGGGCAATAACCTGCGGCACCCAGGGGCATAGCACAATAGATCGAAAGGTCGCAGTGCATTGACCCCCCCTCCCCTTAAAAAAAACATATCTAAGATTCACCACAGTCCGAACAAATCAATAAATAACTTTAATAAAGTGAAATAGCATAAGCACTTCCACAAGCATCCTGTTCCGACCATCTGAACCTAATTTCTTCATAACCCAAGCAACCTGTCTGTCCATAAGATGGATGGTTGTTTCTTCTTTTTTCCGTCTCACAGACTTTACAACAGGGCGTCTGGCATGAGTCCCATTACTTAGAGATGTCTCCTTAAACCATAATGCCCAGTAAGGGATCCAACCAAATGCCTGTGAGAGATCCGTGAAAGACAAAGACAAACATCTCACTAATAGCCCAGTCTGGACACTGTATGAGCAATTTTAAGACTGCCGACAACACACTGTGCTCTTCCATAGGAATGAATGATGTGATGCTTTCCATGAGTGCAAGCTTGACAGATATGTCTACCTGAAGAAACACTAACAGCAGGCTTGGGACCAATGAAAGGAGGAGAGAGGCGCCTAATTTGACAAACCCATCCATCTTCTCATTCACAAAAAATGCCATATGACCTGGTACCCAGACTAGAAGCATATCCTTCAAAGAAGAAAGATCTTCTTTCATTCATACGAAGTTTAATTTTTAAAATTGTGTATATTCCATTGGAGCAATTTTCAGAAACATCATGAAAAACTGAAAAAAAAAATTAAAAATCAGTAAAGTCGCCCTTCTTAATGATGGATTTTGCCCGAAACCTTCGGGCCAAATTATTAGGTTTGAGCTTCGTGAGATTTTAATGAGCCTCGTAAGAGAGAAAAAAAAAAAACCTATGGCGCAACAGCCCATGAAGGGCCAAGGCTTGCCAGACGGCGATTTGAATAGGGGAGGGTGGTGATAAGCACGCCGCATTTCCCACGGCGTTTACTTCCAGCCTTCGCTACCCAGGGCGCTACTAACTGTAGCTTCCCACTTTTCATCACGATGCTGGGTCAACACCAACTATGCCCTCACGGGAATCCAACCCTGAATTCTCGCACAGAAGGCGGAGTGCACTAGCTACTAGACCAACGCGTGAGGACCACATATTATTAGCCTATTCATAATTATATCTCGCTGAACATTTTAAAAATTTCTCACAGAACACTAGATTTCTAACGAACTATACAACTTAGAAATGCTACACTACTGGTTCATAATTTCTTCAAGAAAAGGAAAAGTTCAAATAAAATAAAAGAAACTAAAAAAAAAAAAATTATTGTATGATTGTAGAAGAAAATAGAATGTTTAAAAGATATTATACGTATGATTTTTGTTCTAATTTTATTAAAATAAACACAAATTTAATTATATATATATATATCAGTATGTTTTTAAAATGAACACAAATTTCTATTAACTTTAATTATAAACTCTACTATTAATGTTTGCTCGTTTTAACGACCCATTTCCGTAGTTTCATCGACTAGTAAGGAACGCAATGGCTAAGTTAAACCTTATACTTATATTAATATAATTTTTTATCATATTTTAATCTAAATAGCCGTTATTTAACATGCATGACGTCCATAAAATATATACGTATATACTATGATATCTTCAATGTGCATTGCGGATGCTAGGAATAGCCAATATTTAATAAATTAACTGACTTATTAGTACACAATTAAAGTAAAAAATTAACAAACAAAAAATTCAAAAAAAACAACTTAAAAACTCATTCCTAATGTTACAATACCGGTTAACCGACTGAACTGACCAAAATATTTCAAATCTGTATTTCAAGCAATATTTCTAATGTGTATACAATATTAATCTATATATATATAAATTCAGCATCCGTATGTTTGTGGCCGCAAAACTCGAAAAGTAATCGATAGATTGACTTAAAATTTTTACACAACGTTGCATCATTTCTATATAAGAGTGTTTATATATACTTTTTACTCCGAAGTTCTCACGGAAACGGGAAATTCCGAACGTTTCGCGAGGTTGGCAGAAATAGACAGACTCAGATGCGTTGCGATGGTGGCGGGCTCTCTGAATCTCTTTCTCAACCACTTATAAGTACCTCTATGAGGAAGTTCCCACGGAAATGGGAAATTACGAGCTAAAATCCGTTCAAAAGGCCATATTGCGTTAGCACTTGCTTCTTCAGCTATTGCTGCTACGTTGATGAAAAGAGGTAGAACAGCGTATTCAGCTCTTAAACTGTCACTAAACATGCACTTCACAGAAAACCCAACATGTAACATTTCTAAAACATCAGGAATGGGAAAGTTTCTTCTTCAGGCGTGCAAACTCATTGTATGGAATGAGTGTACAATGGCTTATAAGAAGTCATTGGAAGCATTAGACCATACATTGCCGCCTCACATTCTAAATTTGAAAATTGGAGTGCCAATTATATTACTCCGAAACATCAATCAGCCAAAGATATGCAGTGGAACACGATTAGTAGTTGAAAAAAAAATTGATGAATAATCTAATTGAAGCAAAAATTCTCATTGGACCTCATAAAGGTGTAGACGTACTAATTCCACGAATACCACTCATTCCGACAGATATGGCCGTTTGAGTTCAAACGACTTCAATTTCCAATACGCCTTGCGTTCGCTATGACTATCAATAAAGCGCAAGGACAAACTTTGCAATGTGCGGTTTGAATTTAGAAAACGAATGCTTCTCTCAAGGGCAATTATATGTCACATGCTGCAGAGTCAGCAAACCATCTGATCTTTATGTTTATGCAGAAAACGGACAAACAAAAAATGTAGTCCATTCAATAAAAAAAAGACTTTCAGTTAAAAACATTTTTTCTGTCTTTCCTTTTAGTGCACAGCAACGCAAAATAGGGTATTAAATTGAATGGTGTGTTTTCTTGCTGAATCTATGTTAACTGTAATACTTCTGTTTACTTTCCTAAAAATCAGGCTGAGCCACAGCGAAGCGTGTCCGAGTTAGCTAGTATTATTGTATAGGTGGTGAAATCATACATTATCATGATTTGGTACTCTATTGGAAAGCATAACGCAGCTATTAAAACCCTATGGCGCAACAGCCCATGAAGGACCAAAGGCTTGCCAGACGACGATTTGAAAGGGAGGTGTGTGTGGTAAACACGCCACAGTTCCCACGCCGTTTTTAGTTCCGGCCTTCGGTACCTAGGGCGCTACTAACTGCAGCTTCCCACTCTTCATCACGATGCTGGGTCAACACCGACTTTGCCCTCACGGGAATAAAAATCCTGAATTCTCGCACGAAAGGCGACTGCGCTAGCCATTAGACCAACGCGTGAGGACATAACGCTACTATTGTTCCCTTAAAAAGCCTCAAAAAATCAAATTATAGATATTTATTTTTGCAGATATTATTCAAAGTTTAAACAAAAACAAAAAAAGTAACTGAAGCCGTTTTCGAGAAAAAAAATCGTGAAAAACAAAGAAAAAAAAATATATCAGTAAACTCGCACTTCCTGTTGTCGGATTTTGTCCGAAACCTTCGGGTGCGTCAGTCAGGTGTTATTATCTAAGTGGAATAACATATTTAAGCTTCATGATATTTTTCAATGACAAAATTTGACAATTTTGAAATGTTTTATTCATGCAAACGACATACACACTCACCCACACACACTCACCACACACACACACACACACACACACACATATATATATATATACCCAGACCATTCGCCAGAAACATTATTTTTGAATTATGAGGGAACCTCAAAACTTGTATTTCTGGTGAAAACACAATTTCGAAAATTTGACACAGTCGAAATGCTTCCTCTGCAGGAGAAAGTAAAAAAGTAAAAAAATCTGTTGTGAAACACGCACAATACTTTCTCATACTGCAATTTAATCTGAAAAACAGATTACTACAAGGATGGACTTTACAAAACTGAATAGAAAAAGAGTAGTGTGTGTATATATTTATTTAATTTTTTTATCAACAAACGGCGTAAGCCTTATGGTTGAAGTCATTACAAGTGATACATAAATATAATAATAGTAAAATAATACATGAACATTTAACAGTATAACTTCAAGTAATGAAAAAATGTTTCTTGAAAAGTCCAGACGTCATTTGGAAATCCACATCACTAGGAATATACTCATTGCATGACCAGCATATTCTACAAATGATGTCAGCGTTGAACAGCGCATTAGTCTTAACGACAGGGACCACGAAATGCGAAGTACTGCGCAAGCAGCGAGGTGGTACATGAAAAGGAATGGCAGCAAGTAGCGCCATGCAATCAATTTCACCATTCAAGAGCTTCTTTAAGAATAGAAGACCAGCATTACGTCTTCTAGACTCTAGAGAGCAGAAATGAGTAGCACCGCTGGATAACCTTTTGTTAAAAGTCCTGATAAAACGGGTTTGTATAGCTTCAAGTCTAGCTATATCCTTCTTAGTGTAAGGACACCAAATCAACGACGCATACTCAAGAAGGCTTCTAACATATGCATTATACACAGTTAGCACCGCTTTGGGATCTCTAAGATCACGAGTGTGCCTTATTAAAAACCCAGCGCTCTCGATGCTTTCCTACATACATATTCAAACTGATTCGTGAAAGAGAGGTCATGACTCAGAGTAACTCCTAAATCCTTCACGTTACGGAGTCCTCTCCAATGATTTGCCATCAATGAGGTACTGATATGATATAAAACTCTTTTTACGATAAAAAGAAATGACTTGGCATTTTTTAACATTAAGCTCCATGCCATTACTGCAGCACCAGTCAGAAACAATGCGGAGAGTATCTTGAATTATAATGCAGTCCGACTGAGAAGCAACATTATGGAAAAACTTCAAGTCATCCGCTAATGCAAGTACCTCAACATCCGAGATCCTTAGTAGTAGGTCGTTAATAAAAATTAGAAAGAGCCACGGTCCAAGGTGTGATCCTTGAGGTACACCAGATACAGCATCGAACCAACGTGATATCTCCGAATGAAATATATATATAGAATGATAGACTGAACTGGCCGAGTGTTGGTGATGTTTGATGTTTTCTTGAAGAATGCGTGTACAAGACTGAATTACAGACTGTAGAAATTTTCCACCTACTTCTCCTTCCAGATATCTTAGGGGTTGAGGTAGACCGATCCTGATCTCTTCTAGGTTGTGGTAAGGAGATGCGTTGCGTCTCATGTAACGTGACGAATGACGTAGCAGTTGTAGGGATTGCCAATAATTTTTTTTTTTTTGTTCCAGGCAAGCTATGCTGCTAGCTATCTATTAAAAATATTCTATAGATGATAGAACCATAAATTGTACTGAAGTGGCGCGTTAGAGGAAAGCTTACCATTGCTGTTTCCCCCAGAAACCCCACCAAAAAAAAAATCAATCAATTTCCCTAGATAAATGTTTCAAATAAAAGTGATAGGAATTTGTGTGTTGTTGATAATATAAAAAGTTTAATGAAAATCATTTGAGCCGTTTAAAAAAAAAAAAAATCACGAAAAACGATTTAGTAATATCGTACTTCCGGTTCACCGATTTTGACTGTAACCGTTCGTGTCAAGTGCGATTATAGCACTTAAAATGAAATACCAAGTTTGTAACTTCTCTGCGAATTTTTATTTATTTTTGAAATATATTTCTGTTGAATACTCAATTACAAAAATTTGAGGGCAAATAAAAATGTTGAGCAATTGAGTTTACGATCCCGAATAATGTTTACTGAAAACAGTATATATGTGCTCTGAAAATGATAAAGCACTTAGAAGCTATTTGGCAACGGAAGTGAACATGTAGATTAATTTAGTTAATCACTAAAGTAACAAGATAATTTGTCTAGGTAGTACAAATAATTCAGCATTTAATAATCACAGCTTTGCTATACTGAGTTTAATTTAAATTAATAAATGTATGGACAAAAATTAAAAAAAGTTCTAATAAAGCTGTCAAGGAATGTTATGCACACACATCGTAGTGCCGTCTATAATAGAGGGGCGAATAAAATTAACATCGCAATAATAATGAACTGATGGCATAAATTTTGCTGCATATAAAAGCCGGCTGAACAGTTGACCACACAGACTTGGCTCAGCGCCATACCAGCAAACAAGGACAAAGCTCTAAATATATATAAATTTACTCCGGAATAAGCAAGGCATTTAAGCGGAAAATATGGCTTTTATATGGGCCGACAAATATCTCGCCTACTTCAACAATCGGATTATGTGGATACTCTAGAGATTGTATATGTATGCGTGTGGTTTGGATTTTGTGTGTGTATGGGTGCGAGTGTGAGAGTGTGAGTGTGAGAAGAGAGAGAGAGAGACAGAGTTTTGTCGGTTAGTTAATAATTCGAGTGGGAAATGTTGTTGTGTTGTTTGTTGTAGTTGACCTTACTCGTAGCAACACAACTCAAGCTACTAACACAATATAAGTTGTGTACAGTTTGTGTGTTTCTTTATACACAAAACCGGCTTATCTTTCACGCACATTTTAGCTACTATCCATTTTCAAACTACCACATCATCTAAAGCAATTGTACCCCTCCTCTATAAATGCGCACGCACACATACACTACTAAGGTCGTTTTAGTTTCGCTAGAAAATAACTTTCATTCCATTCCTTTATTAACGAATAGCTTTTACTCCAATAAAATTCGCAAATGTGAACCTCCTTCTCTTTTAAAAGTGGAAGGTGTAATTTCAACCTCCTTATTTACATAGACGATGGGGGGTCTTCTACAAGTTAAAATCCATTTTACGAAATTAGTTCCTTCTGAAGTCTATATAATTGAATAAATTTTGCATCATCAAGCATACTTCAACAAAGCGATCATTCGTTTGTTACATTATTACATATTACATGTATTTACTTTGTTCAATAATTCTGAAATATGCAAATACTCCAATTATGTTAGAGTTAACACAGAAAACCTTATATCTAACTCTATAAATATTTTACTTATTTCTCATAAACCACGTAAATAAAATTTCGATTATATATTATATATATATATTAGGGCGTGTGTTGGTGTAGTGGTTATGAGTATGGACTTATAAGTGGAAAGATACCAGTTCGAATCCCGCGTATAATTCCTAAATTTTATAATTGCCTAAAAAATGTTATTAGTAAAGTAGGTGCTTCCGCCCCCGTCCACGATACCTAATTTGATAGTTGGACGTTAAGCCCGCCTCAAAAAATGGGCATTAGAGGGCTCTGCCCTCCAGGTACCCAGCCCCCCAGGTGGCAGGCTTGCCAAAAAGAAAATGTAAGAACAAATAAAACACACAAACTGTGACAAAATTAGATTCTTACAGTGCTTGTTTCAGTAAAGAAGTGAGGAGCCGATTCGTCGGCAGCGCAACATATAATTGTCTATGGGTGAATAAGGATCTATCCATGTATAGGTCAACACGATCAAAACTCTGACTTATTAATAGTAATATATAGTTTAGCAAATGAAAATCCCCAAACTATAGGGAATTTTCGTCTGTCTGAATCACAATTATTTTTTTTTGCATTCCAACGCCCTCTACCGTTGAAAAAATTGTAGCTGCACATTCAAATCTTACGGGTTTATTATGGACACCCTGTTGCCAGGCCATCTTGTAAATTATAACAAATATTCTTCTTGATTTTCATGTACTACCTTTTTTCAATGCTCGGTATTTCTCAACGTAAGGATCAGGTTTTTGTTAAATTTTTCTTTATTTCACCAATGTATCGGTGTCAAGTTTAAGTACATGATCCGAAGTTTGTTCTATATCTCAAAGCAACATCAGGTGGTACATACTTGTAAATCTGACCACAATAAGATTTATCAGTCGTAAATGAGCGGTATTTATTATTATACCGGGTGCCTGATGGCGTGGGACCTAAGCCTATATGGCTTTTATCTCCCCGATGCCCCCCATATCATCCCCTTAAATAATCTCCCCCGGCAGCTTACCGGTCAATCTACAATATCCCAAGATATCCTTGAACTCCAACTCGCCCAGGCAATCCTGCGAGAGTGGTGCCCTCCCAAATACGCGAAACCTAGTACCAGCGAAACGGGGACACTGACATAGATAGTGATACACCGTTTCCCTGACTCCGTCGTCGCAATTCTGACAAATGGGACTAGACGTCCTCCCTATGTTAAACAAGTGACTAGACACCCAAGTGTGTCCAATCACTACCCCCACCAAGGTCCTCAGACCTGTCCTACTGAGGGACAGGAGATACTCCGAAATTCTCTGCTTACTTATTTTTATAAATCTTTTAGCTTGGAGGCACCCCTGCGTGTCCCCCCAGCATTTCTCCAAAGCTCTCGTCTCCCAAAGTCTAATCTGTTTGTCGCGAAACGTCTTTGTAACGGCCAGGGCTGGTTCAGGACCACAAAATGGTAATGATGATCCCTCCCTGGCCAGCCGATCCGCCCTCTCATTGCCCTCTATTCCCGCATGTCCGGGTATCCAATAGAGAACGCACCTCACCCCTCCGAGCCAAAGCATTAAGCCTTCTCCTACATTCTCCCACTAGTTTCGAGCTCCACCATGGCTTGCTCAAAGCCCTCAGTGCGGCTTGACTAAATGAGCCGTAAACAGATGTTGGAGCAATATGGTGTACCTGCCACTGTACTTCTCATGGTTCTATATGTGTCTTTGGTAAATATGCGTTCGTTTGGTGTGAATAAAATATCACAAAAATCAAAAAATCGCAAGATGTTCAAACTTAATATTTTGATTATATACCAACATTGGATACGGTATTTGGTCCAAAATCAGACAACCAAAATTTCAAATCTTACTGAAATTTTGATCACTTTTTCGCAATTTTTTCAAAGATATTCAAACTTTGCATACTAAGTAGATAAATAAAGGCCTATCACTTTTATTTGAAATCTTTTTTTACAGTTAATTTGATTTTTCGAGGTTTCTTGGGGACCACTTTAAAATGTGTAATTATTTTGAAGTCCTAAAATGAATATCCATTAGCTAATAATTTCGGCAATTTTGACCCATAAATAGAAAGAAAAATCTCTTTCAAATAGGTGATTTGTTTTTTCACAAAACCTTTGTCATAAGAACTAACAAAAAAAAAAATAATAATAATAATAGAAATCAAGTAAATCGTAAACCATTACATTATATGGTACGATTTCCATTTGTGTGGCTGAAATTGCAATGCCATGTCTCTTTAAAGTAATGACGATCTTCTGTTGTTCAACAAAAGCAAACCAAGACCGTCAAAAGACGGAGGTAAACTAGGAGCAGCGCTATCGACAGCACACCATTGTTACATATGAGAGCCCAGCACACTTTCCAACCAATGGTTTCTTTTTTACTCGTGAACACATTTCTACCCTGTTGTGATACTGTATTGCTTGGTGAATGCTTTTATTTTCTGTGATTTGTTAGAAAACGTTGGTGAATAGTTTTTTATTTTATTTTTTTATATTTTCTTCTTTTCTCAGTACTTTATATATATATATATATATCCATTATTTTGGGGTTGTTTCCAATTTCATATTACAATATCAGAATTTGAAAAGATATTGGATCTTTTATTTTATTCTAGCACGACAGATGGTAGTGTACGGATGTAGTTCGAATTTTAATACGAATGTAGAATGGTAGCATTGGTAGATGTGAATCATTCAAAGCGTGAAGTAGCTAATTAGTTTGGCTAGCTTGGTAAACCCTTCAGGATTGATCTTGAGACACGTTAACTCTTCAGTGTTTAACTAGCGACTTCTCATTTTCTGTTTAGAAGTCGATTATCAAGATAAGAGAGTTAGAGGATTGAATCACCACTCATGGTTCACTGGTATTCTGAATAAAGCAAAGATACTGTTAGGAGTTTACACTTAAACAAGAGAAACAGAGTAACATAAGACTAATAGAAAGCGGAGCAACATGTATCTTTAAGGTTGAAGATACCACATCATTCAGTAGAAAACTCCCTCGCTTTTATGGTGGTCGAGCCTACCCCTTCTTTGCTTCTGGTGGTGGTCTTGACTTCCCTAGGGTGTAAAGTTGAAGCACATGTGAAAGAAGCACTATTCCTTCTGTGACCTCTTAAGTGACATATAGGTGGATGTGCGTTTGTGCGTCTGTAAGTACATCAAAGTTGAATCCTTATGTAGGTAGGTAGATCATCAAGTTGGAATAGTACTGACCAAGGTATATGTAAAGCAATTCATTTATATGCTCATTACCTTCCAGAACATTGCCTAACAATCCTCCTCAAAGAATGAGGAACGCGATCACCTAACTGCATAACGTCGACCCCCTTGGTTGGCTGTCATGTTGCAGTAATAGCTACCAACGCTGGTTGGACGTTCATGTAACCACCCACGCCAGTGCGGTTATGTGTATGTATACGATATATTGTGTATAGTATGCATTATTTACTCTGTTTTCCGCTTTTCCTTACAGTGTACCCTGATAAAAAATCTGGTGTGAAACACTCACACAACTTTCTCTTACTCCAGTACTCAAAATTATAATTGACAAATTTTATAGTTAGTGTACCAAATTTAATGAAATTCGTCGAAAAGTGAAAACACTGTCCAGCAAAACTGTCCGGTTTACTAATTTCCTTAAAACTCGGAATTTGGGTCATATATTAATTTCTAGTTATTTCAATTTGGATGACAGAATTGTATAATCAACTGTGATAGCATTTTAAAGAAAAACATAACCCCCCTCCCCCAAAAGTCCCCTTAAATGAATTTATCAGGGGAAAAGTTTCAAATAAAAGTTGTAGCTCTTTATATGTATAGTTAACAACGCTGGTTTAAAGAAAATCGTTGGAGCCATTTTCGAGAAAATACCAGAAAACTGAAAATTATATTTCAGTAAAAACGCACTTCCGGTTATCTATTTTTTTTCAAACTCGGAATTTCAACAACATATTTAATTCTAATTAACATTATTTAGATGACAGAATTGTCTAATATACTGAAACAGCAGTTAAGATGAAAACCTAACCCCACCCCTCCCCCAGAAGTGCCCTTAAATGAATTTTCCTGGAGAAATGTTTCAAATAAAAGTTGTAGCTCTTTGTATGTGTAGTTGATATATCAAGTTTAAAGAAAATCTTCGGAGCCATTTTTGAGAAAATTGCAAAAACGTAAAAAAAAACAACTAGTAAAGTGGTACTTCCGGTTGAGGAATATTGACACATAACGCACGTCAGATCCCATGGTGATACCTAACGTAAACGGAATATCAAGTTTGAACTTTCTACGATTTTTCGTTTTTGAGCTATGCTGTTCACATACACACAGACACACACACAGACACACACACACACACACACACACACACATACCATTCGCTAAAAACCACTTTTTTGGACTCAGGGGACCTCAAAACGGATATTTCCGGTGAAAACTCGATATCGAAAATTTGACACGATTACAATACTTCCTCTTACTAGGAGTAAGAGAAAGTAAAAAATGACATACGATTTCAAATATTAACCACCTATATTTTATTATTATTATGTAGTTATTACTAACATTATTTGTTTGCAGGAAGAAATCAATTCCACCAATCCAAAACCCTTCTCGGTCTATAAAACTATCAAAACAAACAACAACAAACCGAGACTAAATCAAAATATAATCCGGACCATTTCCAGCTTTTCTAAAGACAGCCTCTATCCTTATCATCCTGACACTCTTTATAACATTATTGTTCAATAACAATAGAAAATTTTCATCTGTTATTTTACCTAGATGGTTTTCTTAACAATGATTTTTCAATCCATATTCTTGATTTACTCTGTTTAAAAGGAATTTTCCTTTATCAGAGTATCTTCAAATGTAACCAGCAAAACAGAGAATCATACGCTTATCTTATGTTGTTTATATATCTGCCATTAACCTTTATACCTTTATTGATATCGATTAACTAAAGCTTTGAATATATACTCAGGGTATATGTGAAATAGCAAGGAAGATTATACATACTTGTCGGACCCTCTTTTTAATAATGATTTTTTACTGAATCAAACCTGCTACAAAAACTTATTCGGTCTGGTACCAATAAAGATTTTGTAATAATGGAGATATCTTATCACCCATGTTCATATCATCATTCTCTAATACGATGATGGTATGTCACAGGTTAAAGTAGATTTTGTAAGTAATTCTAACTGAAAATTTTTGTAAGTACATTTCCTAAGTTATTTCCATACTTTACTCTTATATATGCCACATATTGTCAAAGTTTTAATAGCTGTGATTTAGTTTAATATTGATCTGTTCTACAACAATAGTTTAAAATAAATTTAAATGTGCTATATACATATCATACTTTTTATTTAGTTTATTTATGTAGTTTATTTTTAAAAAAATTGAAAATATTTATTTTAAGTTCATATTTTGTTGTTTCTATTTTTTCTGATTTGTATTAAAACCTTTGTACAGATCCTGAAGAAGGCAATAAATTTGCCGAAACGTAGGTAGAAATTTAAAAAGAGTTCTTTTGTATGACCGAACCTCAATATCCAATTTACAGCATTGAATACAGCGGTCGTAACGAACACCAAAACATTCTCTAATATTTCTATCAGTTTATCATGTTTTCACGTTATCGTATGTCAAAAATCAATAAAACAAGCATATACAGACTTACTTTGATCTAGATATTTTTGAACAATTAGCTTCATAGTAACTAGAGCTTTTTTTAGGTGCGTAAGCCCGTTTCTAAACTTGAATTGTGTATCAGAAAAGCACGTGTATTTTAAACTTGATAATTAAAGCGCCTAAAAATAAAAAGTCTCCTGGTCCAGACAAAATAAATAATAAGTTATTAAAAAATTTACCTAATAGTTTACTTCACATATATAATTAACAAAATTATTTCTTTACAATATTTTCCAAAACAATGGAAACACTCCACAGTTATAGTTCTACCAAAGCCTGGTAAGGATAGTAAGTCGTTGAGCAGCTACAGACCCATCAGTCTGCTAAATACGCTCAGTAAAGTTGCTGAAAAATTTACTTTGAGTGTCATCAATCAGCACTTAGTCCGGAACAACATTTTCATCAGTGAACAATTTGGCTTCCAGAAAGGTCATTCTGCCACAGGCCAGTTGGGTCGACTGGTTGGCCATATTCCCGAGAAGTTCAACGAAAGAAAACATACCGGTATGTTGTTACTGGACATTAATGTATAATGTTACTGGACAGGCCAAACATAGGTCTTCTCTACAATATGATAACTTACGGTTTTTCGGCTTATGTTGTGAGTCTAGTACACTGTTACCTTGCTGACAGAACCTTCCAGGTTCAAGTAGGTGATATTCTCTCTGATAGAGGGGTCTAGTGTCAAGAGTTCCTCAGGGTTCTGTCCTTGGGCCGCTACTTTTTACTATTTACCTTAATGACATACCAGTTAAAGATAATGTTTTGTTGTCCCTCTTCGCAGATGACACAGCCTTGTTGATGACTCAACGTGGACTTTAGGAAACATATAAGTATAGCTAACTGACCAATAGAATGGGCCCCCATTGTCAAGTACTTGGGGGGGGGGGGTCACATTAGACCCAATCATTAATATTTACTCCACACATAAACACAATATTTCAAACAAGCAAGCTCTCATACTCCAACTCTTCCCTCTCCTAAATAGACATTCTACACTGAGTGTTAGGGAAGGGATTAGCTCAGTGGTAGCGCGCTGGACTAGCAACGCGGAGATCACGGGTTCGAATCCAGCCGTGCTACTCTTAGATTTTCTCTTCCTAGGAGCCCCTACAGCTCACTGTCCGGTGATGGACAGTGTTGTCTGTAACGGGAGAACACTGTCCGGAGGCCGGCAGTGCACCAGAAGGCTCCGGGCGCAAATGACCACAGATGTTGAGACGCCTTAAATTAATAATAATAATAATACACTGAGTGTTGGCAGTAAGATACTGTTTGTACAAGGTTCTGGTCAGACCTGTGTGCTGACCTATGCTGCTCCATGTTGGAGTATAATGAGTGAGACCAACCTGAAGGAATTGCAATGGGTGCAAAATAAGTTTTTAAGGTTTGCCATTGATGCTCCCAGATAAACCCTAAGTAAACTATTGCACGAAGAAACAAAAATAGAATTTATAAAAGAATTGTTAAAGGGAAATATGTACAACTTCCTTTCTTAGTACAGCTTATAGAGAAAATAACACAATCAAAAACATAGGATGGTACAATATAAATTGTCATTTTAAACATAAGAGAATTAAAAATATAATATGCCCACCACATCAATAAAGAGACTACTATAGAGCTGGGTTTTTTCCTTTGTCATTTTTCCCAGCACCACACTGTGAATTATATACATACTACGTGATAGAGGAGAATTTGGTGAAGTGGTAAAGTGAAAATCTGGTACACTTAACATTGTAAATATGTAAATATCTGACAATAAAATATTATTTTATTTTGTTTTATTTATTTTTTTTGTATCAGAAATTTCTTCATCACTCTATATATTCTTGTAATGGCATCCAGCAGCGAGAAGAGAGGCTCTCTCTGGTTAACAGAGACTACATTCTGACTTAGGCAGGCTAGAGTGGGAGAACCTGTGTATATAAGCCAGTGAGAATCTATCTAGAGGATATAAGATTCAACCACACATCGCATCGTGTCATATCTCTATTTCCACCTTCTATTCTATCAGTTTCATTATAAAGTCCAGTGCAGTTACTGTAAACTTATAGCTACATTATAACAGTGTCTTCATATCTCGTTCATTCAATCAAATCTAATTTCTCTCCTCAACAACTCCATTATATTCTTCTCCTATGAATTAAGTTTAAGAAAAGCTTTAAATAACTGGCTAATTAGACTAATCAATCTAGGATTTCAACCATTCGTACCGTTGCCATAGTTTCTCTTAAAAATTCACAATAAAATGTCAAAATATTTTCTTCGTTGAGAAGTTTAATAATTTCAATATAAATTGCATACGGATTAGTAGCTTCACCGCCCTTGATTTGCTTAATTGCTAGAATTATTTCGTCATGATTTATTGGAGGATCAGTTTTTGAACGTTGATGGTCGTCAATCTATTGTCAACGAAAATTTCTTGTACATAAATTTCCCATGTATTCATTAATGTATCTTCAAGAATCATATCATTAATATTATTTATTGTTGAAGATATATCAATAATAATGGTGTCCAGATTGGAACGGATTAAATCATCAAACAAAAAGCGTTTTTTATTTTTACACATTATAGTATGTGCCTACGGCACAAAATGATAAATATAGTACATATACTGGTTAAGGAAGGTATTTTTTTTTTTTTTTTTAATGAATCTTCATGCAAGTGTCACCATTGTTTGCTTGGATAGATGGTTTTTTTATAAATCTCTCTTTTGCCAAATATGTACTGTCTTACAGGCTTTTCATGGTAAAATTCTGCTACAGGATACAGTCTATATAAATAGAAATTGCTTTTATCTCATTTAAAAGATTTCTAAAATATTTTTTTTTTTTTTAAATATATCTCACGTTCTCTTGTGAGAAGCGTTTAGCAGGATGGGGGAACTACATGGTAGAAGTACGAGTTCCTTTGGCCATCATACCCTACCGCAGCATCACAACAAAGGAATCTCGTAAACCTTTTAATGATGTCATTAATAAATTGTACACGCCACGACTAGATGGTATAAAAAAAAAAGAAAAACCTACAAAAAAAAAAAAAAAAAAGAAGTAAAAATAAAGTAAGAGAGACAATTCACTTAGTTATAAATGTCTGTACACTGTTCCCTTTGTAATAATTCACTAATTATCTAATTTTTAAATTAATCAACCAAGTTCTCTTTGCATAATAAGTCTCCTAATTGTCTAAGAATTATTTTTAATTAACTGAATACAGTATAAACATTTTCAAATTAAATTTTATATAACATATAATATATTATATATATATAATATATACACAAATTACGTTATCACATTGCAAGGTATATATGTAATGTAATGTAATGTATGTAATGCCTACTTTTTCAGGCGGGCTTAACGTCCAACTACCAAATTAGGTGTCGTGGACGGGGGCGGAAGCACCAACTTTACTATTAACATTTTTTAATACCAATATAAAATTTAGCAGTTATACGCTGGACTCGAACTGGGGTCCTCCCACTTACAAGTCCACGCTCATAACCACTACACCAACACCCGCCCCGCAAGGTATATATATATATATTAATCACATATTACTTCCTCTTTCAGCTATAAGAGAAAGTTTTCTCCTGAAATACATGTTTTGAGAACCCCTGAATACGAAACAGTTATGTGATTACAGTCAGTACATCTCAAAAACGGGAAGAACTAGAATTATTACCACACTGAACTGATTTTTTTTTTTATAGTTTTTTGTAATTATCTTGAAAATGACTCCAACATTTTTTTTAAAACTTGGTATATTAACTAATAATAAAAAAAATAAAGCTACCAACTTTTATTTGAATAATTTTTGAGGAAAATTTCATTTTATGGAAGTTGTGGGGAAAAAGCTGACGTTAGGGTTTTTCTCTTAAGTCTTATTTCAATATTATTATACGATTGTACCATATGTCCCAAAACATTCTGGGTTAACTAGGCCAAATTGGAAGAAGAAGAACTGTTTTATTTGCGATTACTGCTGCCAAAAAAAATCTGCTGTTCCAATTAATATAATTCTTTAATATTGTAACGTTTTTCCCTCTAAATTAGCAACTAGTTTTAAGTGGGTTCGTATAGATAAAATACTCTAAACTTCAATAAAGAAAACATCAATTTATTGTTAAACACAATAAATTTCAATATACAACACTTAATAATAATTACTTCACAGTTTAAACCACAAAAGTTCACTTTGTTCACTTTTTATACACTTTTCACAAACTAGAGACTTCGTTTGTAACTGGAAACTCTCTCAACTCTCTGTGGTCCCTATATTTATACCGGTAGAGAACCTTCTAGACTCTTCTCAATTATTCCAGAGAGAACTAGAGCGCCGCCAGCGCTTCCTGCGGCCACTAAGAGAACCTTAGGTACATGCCTTCTCTCCTCGGATGGCACCACTGGCTGCGTTACAATATTTTAAACATTTTACTGTAAAAATAACCAGCATGAAAACTAGTGGGATAGCCTGGCATTGTATTTGAGAAACTTATATAGTTATATTTATATAATTCGATAGAAATAGTTACAAATCTTTGGTGAGTTCTCAAGGTGCTCTACAGATATTTATTTTGGTACTAATTTTACTCTTTGTTTACTTCAAGATTGAAGTTTGTTGTACACAAATGTTGATGTTGTCAAAAAGCAAATACATGATTAGGGCAGGATTGTAAGGTGAGGGATATTATTCCTTGGGAAGATAGGTTTATAATGCCCAGCCCTTAAACTGTATATGTCAGATTGAAGCTGTATATATTCTATTTGAAAATTGGTAAGTAATATCTAGACAACTTTAAACAAGGAGAACGTGTTTCGTATTGTTGAAAATGTAAATAAAACCAACCGTCAAGATGAGATATTTCCCTTAATTCCTTGGAGACAAAAGACATCTCAAATATATTTGAATAGTATTAAAAAGAATTAAAAAAAAAAAAAAAAACAAAAAAACAATTTATTTATATTAGATTAAAATTGTTTGTTGGACCTCATTAAAAGACGTCTTGGGCTGAATTCGGCCAGCAACCTACGGGTTGAACACCCCCTGATCCAGAGAGAGAGAAACAATTTATTTATAAATATTTACAATTACAAATATAAATAAATGATGCTACCTTAACTTAGTTAGGTTGCTGAAAAGCACAGTATACCGATCAATCTTGATAGATATGTAATTGTATATCACCGTCTAATGGTCATTAATAATCGACAATCATAAATATAATCAATGCAACAACAGGTACCTTACTGACAAAAACAGAATTAAAAAAACAATTAATAAACACTTTGTCGGTTATAAGATTAAAAAATAACAAAACGAAAAAGGTAAAAACTATGATTGCACATATTTATGTCAAATAAAAGTATGACTAGTTAGTCTTCGTCAATAAAAACTGTAAAAACTAATTAAGAACACAAACAAACAGGATAGTCAATATCTTTTGGAAGGTAGAGACCAGGCGAATTGGACGTTAAGTCCCATATATATGATGCTGGATGATACCTAGTGAATCCAATATTATATTTTCCGATAAGAGCGATTGTTCCTTTGATTTCATTCCAATCTCCTTCAAGTATTTTCCGGTGAATCGGGGGATTGTTCCACGGGCTCCAAACCACAGCCCTTTTACTGCGAAATCCCTTTCGCCGAACTCCTCTCGGAACTTTTCTTTCAAAAAAGGGATGCACTTCTCGTAGATGTTTTTCTTTTCTTTATCTACGTCTTCTGCTTGATTTGGGTGTTTCGACTCGAAGCGGATAGTGGGATCAATTATCATGGCCATCCCATTATTTCTTTTGGAAAGGCCACTATGTCCGCGTACCTTGGGCGCCCCATCCGTATCGACGCAGTAGACTTCCTCGAAGCAATATTAATAAGAACCATCATTCGACTTTAATGAGGTTCTAGGGAATTGATATACTAATTACATAAATAGACCTATCATTATATTTGGAACTTTTTTCTCCATAAAAATTGAAGTTAGAGGGGTTTTGGGGAAACTGGGAGGGAACGTCACTCAAAAGTGCCGTTTTGTTATAATTTTACTACGTGGTATTCAGTAGATTACTGGGATCCCCGGTAATGATGAGGCCGACAGGCTTGCGGGTAAGGGCGCGCGGTCCTAATAGCCGACCGCTCCACTTACATTAAGCATAGCCAAGCGCCTGATAGAACTCACCATTCAGAGGTCCATCCAAGAGAGATACTGACAGTTGGCAAAGGGAAAACTGTGGGCACAGTTATTAACACAGAACGGACGAATCCCTCCTACACTTCTCCGCAGAGTGTCCGTGGCCTGTTTCAGATTGCTGACAGCCTACGATTATGTCCAAAAAACATTTACATCGCATCGGGTTGGCGACGAGTCCAGTCTGTCCACGTGCCTTTAGGATGACATGTCCGCAGATCACCTTGAAGCTTCTCCCGAATTAGCGGACATTAGATCTCACTTTAAAGACAAGGAAAACCTCTTTTACCAATTATCAATTTTATATTGGGCCGCGCGACGTAAAATGGCTGAATAGCCAAAGTCAAAATAGCGTAAGTAAAAAACAAAAAATTATAATTTTACTTAGGTTCTCCCATCTACATATGTATGTATTGAAGCCACTAAAAATTTATAAAAAATTCCAGTTTCAAAAAATGCATCTATTATAATTGTGTAAGTTGCAATAAGAGAAAGCTTGAGATTTTGTTTAGATACCAAAATTTTTTTAGGTATTAGCGAATTTTTAAATATGCATGTTTTATACATTAATGTCTTATTTAATAAAGAGTGACTGTATTTTGTAAGCAAGAAGGGATACTCGTTTTATTTAATCTTACATCCACATGATTTTTTATTGTTTTGAGTTCAGTGAGGAAAAACCTTTTAAGTTTAAGTGAAGCGTTACTTGATGTTATATATACTAGAGGCGAAGAACTTGGTTCAGAATGATACTGGAGTCATTAGCAATAAAACGCTCTTCATCCCTGCTAATTCAACCGCACCTTTCTCGCCTCCAGGCCAATCTGTAAGGGTTCATTTTAAGATATTGCTCATTATCTATATAATAAACATCACTTGTTTAATCACGTTTCGAACTACTATAATTATTAGAATTTACATACAATCGATATGTCTGCTATTCACAATGTTAAATTACCAGGTTATTGCACCATTAAAAGTATCTGCTTCTGGGGAGGGCCTATTATTATTCGAAGCAAAACCAATGATATCTTCAAATGCCTATAAACTCACAAAATAATTTGATTACATGAAGTTGGGGTGTTTGAAAGCGCTGGGGAAGTTACTTGCTGAGCAAACTTACTATCTGGAGACAATGGACTTATTATGCTGTTCTCCATCATACTTTATTTGATTTTATTTTCTTGGCCTAATTATGTTAGTTATTATTACTGATATATTACATTCACTTGTCGCTTGCTTTAAGTAGTATTGCGATTGGGCCAAATTTTTAAAATTAAGCTGCTCACCGGAAATAGATATTTTGACGTCCTTGAAATCGAACAAAAAATATCTTTAGAGAATGTTTTTTTTTTGCGTTTAGTGTTTTTTGTTTGAATGTGTGCATGAAAGATATATATAATAAAAGGAAAAATCCTAAGAAGTTCAAACTTGGGGTACTTATTCCGTTCGGGTACTATCACCATATCCGACCCAAAGGTTTCGGTCAAAATCCATTAAGCGGAAATGCGAATGTTGTTTGTTGTTTTTTTCAGTGCTATGGGTCGCGGTGGTATTATAGTCTTGGTAGCCAATCACCACAGAAACTACCCTTCACTTTTATTTGAAAAATTTTCCTGCAAAAAATAATTTTTGGGGGGCGTTCGGGAAGAAAAGTAGGCGTTAAGCTTGGCTCTAAAGTATCTTCTTCAGTTCCGATATTACACGGACGGTTCCAGAATGGTTGGTAGGTCTGGAGCTGCGGACTATTTTGAGACCGGTGATCATATGGCAGTATCTCTTGGTGAATGGGCCACGGTCTTCCAGACTGAGGTTTATTCTATTCTTTGTTGTGTTTTGGATGAGAGGGTACGTAACACCAACTTAAAAGGTGTTTGTATCTGCTCGGACAGCCAGGCTGCGTTGAAGGCGCTGAGTTCATGTGTCTTCACTTCCAGGTTGTGTTAGAATGTTCCTAAAAGACTGGAAGAGCTTTCTTCTCTGAAGGATGTGCTTCTAGTATGGGTGCCAGGTCACATGGGAATTTTTGGAAATGAGCAAGTGGATAGGTTTGCCAAATTAGGCGCCTCTCTTCCTTTCATTGGTTCGAGCTCCTGTTGGCGTGTCTTCTGGCACATGTCTGTCAGGCTTCCAAAC
>JAAEAF010011964.1:0-20791 GCA_011037195.1 Triatoma infestans | reverse complement strand
CCCTGTTGATATATGTATGTGCATAATAATATATGTTCAAAGACATCTGGAAATGAGTTTCTGTGAAAAATTAAATTGGAAAAGAAACTGACTCTATAAAGTAATAAGTTCAATTAGGCATTTGCCTAACAAACGGTAAGAATGCATACATCTTTTCCGCACGCTTAAATCAGTCCAGTATCTATACTGGTTCAGCTTTAAATTATCTTAAGAGTCAAGTGTCTGCCACTAAGATATTATCCAAAGAAGTAAGCATATTTTAGAAATGCTTCAAAACAAATTCCCAATAACTTTTATTTAAATTGTTAACTGAAGCGTTGTTACAAACCTTATACAAAAGAAATATGCTTAGTCTAATAAACTAGACATTGCATTGAAACTTAAAAAAAAAATGATAAGTATGTCAAATTTTTCCATATAAGGAGTAAAGAGTGGGGATGATGAGATGGCGTTGATAATAGTAATAATAATAATAATAATAATAATAAAATATGCAGGGAAAAGTTTGCAGAATATCATCGCTTAAACAACGGTAATACGACCTATTTAAAACACAATACAGTTAATAATATTATACAGTACAGACGTGTTGTTCTATGCGGTATTCTCATCATCCAGACTGTTTGGCCGATTGCACCAGGTTTTACTATAGTTTTCAAATGTTTACACAGAAATTCTATAGTATTTTCAGACTTAACCAGTCTGAGTATTTTGCTAAATGGCGAGTATACCCGTCATGCGTAAAAAGTAGTTACCATTTACTTAAATTAAAATTTTAGTGAAAACTTAGATATATTATTAATTTCAAGAATTTCAAAATATTTATATACAAATAAGAATTAAAACAAATTTAATTAGAACACAATTATCTAGATTATATACCAACCATATCTTCAAAAAGTAATACAACACGAAGATGTTCATATTGTTACAAAAATAATGTTCATATGGGGGTGGGTGCTTGACTTGCTAAGGGTCATTAAGTATTTTTATCTATGTGGTACCTCCTAGCCTTTACTCAATATCATTTCGCAACAGAAGATTTAATGTCTATACTATAATTTGTCTAACATTTTGATGTTATGTTCATATCTTTCAAATGCAAACAACGGATATTTAAATTTAGTAAATAAAAATGTGAATAATAAAATTATTGATTATACAAAAAATATAACAGCGATATTCTCGTCACCGCTTCATTTTTGCGAAACAATATACGAACACACCTTCAAATAAAGCCAACTGGTTAAGAGCCAACTGAGCTTTATTTTAATAATCGGGTCGCAGGAGTTTGATTAAGAGACAGTAGTAAATAATACACTAGTTGAAGTTATCGAATTTTTATCACCTGCAGCAGTGAAAACGTCTCAATCAAGAAATACACAGAATATATAAAAATGCTAGAAATAGCAGAACAAGTTCGCTAAATTCTAAATGTAACTGTCTTTGATGATTCACATCGACTTCGCGAAATAGCATATAATATAATGAAACATTATATATATGTATATTAATTACTTATCTACTACTTCCTCTCTATCGAATATGTATGTTTTGAAGACCCTTGACTGCGAAAAAATGGTAGCGTATTCCTAAATAAAACAGGAGAGGGGATCACTCCCTAGGTAGCCGGTCCGCTCTCTCATTGCCGTCCAGGAACCCAGAAGAGCTGCCTCTTACCTCCCTCTTAGCTAAGGTTTAAGCCTTCTCATGCAATCGCCCACCGAATTCGAGCTCCAAGGCGGGTTGCTCAAAGCCTTCAGTGCGGCCTGACTATTGGGGAATAACCCGCACCTCTTTAATTTCTTCCTGCCACTCCCCTACCAGGCAGCAGCATACCAATCATACCAATGATATCAATCATCTCAACCTGGAAGACAGTGGCCATACCTCTTAAGCCACAGAATTCTTGTAGCCTAGCTCTCTTGCACCTGACAGACCAGACGGCAAATTATGCCGTTTTCCATCTCCATTAGCTTTTTAAGGGTATTCGCCACCATACCGCCAAGGCTAATCACATAATCCCTCTCAATTCCCCATTTCTTACTCGTTTCATCAATGTTAGGGAGAAGAAAATTGGTTCGCCTGCCAGATCTTGTCCTCGATCTTAGTGTGACCTCTCCGAAAGGAAATTAAGGGTTCTTAAAGTTTTTTTAATGTATGAGAAATTCTATTAAACTAATTCTAGTTTAACTAAAATACTATCCAAGATAACATTAGTGCAAATTATGTTTTAATTAAATTAATAGAAGTGTTAAATGTTGCAATTACAGTTTAAAGATAGTTAAAGTTTAGTTATTAAAAGAAATTTATTACAGCACAAATGTTACAAAACTTTTAGCAATACTATCTGTTAAGTGACTTACCACCAACATCGTTACAACTATCTACTATAATTAAATATATATACTGTTTTCCCACTATATTATTTATATTTCACTCAAACACTAGTAAAGTAATTAAGTATTAAATTTATATGAAATATCAGCTTATTTAATTCCCATATAATTATTTGGCTGAATCTGGAAAATCAAAGTAAGTGTAAATGTTTTTTTTTTTTTTTTTATTATTATTAGATTTTTACGACTGTACAGTATCCATACAACAAGTAAAATAGATGAATAATGAAATAAAAGTATGCGCTAGGCGCACACCCTGGCTTGAAGTTGTGAAGGACGGCTATCCAGCGATAGCAGTCGTAATACGCCATATGGCCTTAGTGTATACGGCTGTATCTCAAGACAGCCGTCGTTATGTATTTAGATGGTCTCGCGGCCATCGACGCCTTAGTCGTCTTGGCGGGTTTGTGGGGAGAGTGGAAGTACAGAGGGCTTGGATTAGGGGATTGGAATGAGAAGATAGTTTGGAATGGAATTTTAGGTAGCGGGATTTGGCTAAAGTGGAGACGAAGGGAATTTTTAGGTCAGTGTGGATAGTGAGGTTAGAGACGTAGAAGGGAGCATTGACGATGGTGCGTAGGATTTTAGACTGTAGGGATTGAATGCGGTACAGGTTGGTGTTTTTGGCAGTCCCGTATAATTCAAGTACGTATGTCCAAATAGGAGCTAGTAGAGAATTGTACAGTTGTCTTTTGTTGTGAAGTGTAAGTTTTGAGCGTTTGTCTAATAGTTTTTTTTGGTATTCTATATCGGTAATTTAGTTCGTTTCGTTTGAGTCGAGTATGAGGGTTCCATGTTAATCGTCTGTCTAGGTGGAGTCCGAGATAGCGGATTTGGGTTACAATTGGGAGAAAATTATGGTTAAATTGAATGGCGGGAAGGGTTTTTCTAAAGTGTAAATGTTAAGCATATTAGAAGAGGTAATGTGAATTATAAAATCCAAGCTACAATTGTACTAGTATCTAGCTATACTTTAAAGATAGTTTATTAGTCTAAAATATTATACATATCTAAAAAACTTTTTCTTTGTTTATTTAAAGAAAAAATCAAATACAAGACTACCCAGAAACAGATTTAGAGCGGGAACCCAGCTGACGATCTCCAAATGACACCTAATCAAGTTTGTGCTATTTTGAGTTTCGTTTTTATGTAGCTTAAGTTATTTTTGTCATTACACACACAAACACCACACCGAACCATGCACATAAACGCAGATAGAGAATTCGCAATTTCAAAACTATTTTCTAATATAAATCTAATTTCAAAAACTAAACAACGCTGGGAATATTTCTTCTTACATCAAATTTGGCAAAATTTAGAAATTGTTGGACTTTTACAAAAACGCTGACAACAATAAATTGACGATTTATTTTATTTTATTATTTTTTTTTTTAAGGTTCATGTAAACAGTTTTCAATGTATGAATCAACTAAGAATAAGTACAAGCACATTGCTAATTTGCTAAAAAAAAAAGAGATGGTTCAAACCAATTCACTTAAGCGTAAAGGAATTTCCATCTTTTGTTCAGGATAAATGAAGAATCACTAAGCCATGAAGTTTATAAGAGATCGAAATTATGTTTACATTTTTTGTTTCTAGCATGTATTGATGCCTTTATCAATTGATTCAATCGAGTTAACATTAAATTTATAATGAGTAGATATATATAATTTTAAAAATGAATTACTAATATGTATTAGTTAATCATTTAGAGTCAAAGTTTCAAAACTTGTTGTTTCAATATACAATTCGAGCTTACGGTATTAGAAATTGTAATTAGCAATAGCAAATTCTACTCGCCAGAGTACTGTCATCAGCAGATAATGTGGATAGTTTTTTTTACCTATAATTATAACAAATTAAAAAATACCTTACATTTCTCTCGCTTAGACCACTACCTAAATTATATACAGTTCCTCATATAACTTTACATTATCACAGAAAAGGATGAAAAGTAATTGCACCACCTTGAACGGAAGTTCGAGTGCTGAAATTCTGAAATTCTTATCATTCAGTTTTAAAAATTTCTGATAAAAACGTAAACTAAAAAAAACAAAAAAGGAAATCAAGTTTCTGTGAAGGTTTCTTTATGGAAGGATGTTTATGTGAAAGTTGTTTATTTCAACACAATAACAATTTTTTTAGAGAAATTATTAAAAAGAAGACGAGCATAGTAAGTATTTCGTATGATAATATGGACTTCTGGAATACCAAGAATAACCAGAAGACAGCGTTATCCGGACTATAGAAAAACAAATAAAAAAACGAGGATATATATTAGTACACCTTGTATGTTGTGTTTATGAATCTAATATTTGCTGTTATGGGTATGCCATCCAATATTGTCATTCTGGATGTAGATTTCCTACAGTAACTAACCAATCTGAAGATAGTTCCTTCTTCATATGAATTAAGGAGTGGTTTTTGTCCTTTAGCATATTAGGCATGGATATAAGCGTCATTTGATCTTCTCTTTCTTACTGACCAATTCCACGGCTACCTTAATAGGATTTCATCAGGCTGCCAGCAATGATGAATACCGATTTTTGATACTTACAAAATGGTCGGCGACAGAAGGTTTTTAGACGAACAGAAGCAATTTTGAATTCATTGCTTGAGATCATAGCAGCGTTAGACCAGGATAATATATATGTTGTTGCCACAGTCATTAGATTTACGTCACAAGGGAGTAAGGAACGTGAATCATTGAATCATAACCTATAAATTTCATAAAATTATAGTATTATTCTCTGTATTCTCAATGATCACCTCAGAGTACCATGTCAAAATTTACAACTGCAAGCTGCAAAGCACCATTTAACATACTTTGTCTCTACCGTCTAATAAAAGCATAATGATCTAAATGTTCCTAACCGACTTATGTCATTAGAAAATGCAGTCCAGGCCTTTGATAGCTATAAGCAAGATAATGGGCATTATGTACATCTTAACGCTGAAGACACGCTTAACGTGCTGTCAGACTTGTGTCAAGAGTTTATTTTTTAGATATAAAAACTTTCCACTAAGATGATCAACTTTAATTAATTACCCCCTTATTTAAAAGGCTAGTGGATCTTTACAGCCTCACATTGAACCGAAAATGAAAAATAATTTCCCATAACCATTTTTTTTAATTTTAAAGAAGGGTTGATTTAAGTATTGTAATCAATTTTAAAACTTAAAATAATAATAATATAATAAAAAAAAAAAAAACGAAATTATGTAAAAATTACACATATAATAAATAAGTAGAAGTTGGAGGTAGTTTAAATGCTAATTATAAGCAAGCTATATAATCTGCATATAAATGAACGACAGTCATTTACTAAATATGTGCAACCAGCTTAACTAACCGCTAAAGGAACGGAAATCCTTTTCGAATTCATTTTAAATTTTACTTCGACTCTTTTGCCAGATTATTACTAAACATGATGTACTACTCTGTAATTCTTTAAGGTGTTTTTGCATTTTTCAAGAACTATACTTGGAAATTGTTAAGTGTATATCTTTACTAAGTCATTATAAATACCAACATTGAAAGCATATATATATATTTAATTTAAGGCGCATCAACATCTATGGTCATTGACGTCCGGAAAGTTCTCAGTGCACTGCTGGCCTCCGGACAGTGTTCTCTCATTACAGACAACACTGTCCATCACCGGACATTGAGCTGTAGAGGCTTCTAAGTAAAAGAAAATCCAAAGAAAGTTGCTCGCGTGGGAAGCCCAGTGCGCTAGCCACTGAAAACATAACTGCTGGATTTTATTTAATTTTATCATAAACAACAATTGCACACAACTACGAAATCATTAATCATTGCATCAATTATATTAAACTTTTGCAATGATTTCACGTTCTAATAGACTGCAGACAGCATACTTTGCCGGCAACAAAAACTCACTGACAATCCGCCCAACTATTATGTCATGTCACATGACACGTAACGCATCTCCCTAACACAAGTTAGAGGAGATTAAAATTCGTCTACCGCCAACTCCTAGGAGTTCTGGAAGTACAAGTAGGGGAAGTTTACTACAAGCTCAGGGGCTAACTAGACTCAAACAAGGGGGGGGGGTTGCAATTCAGTTTTGTGTACATATTTTTCAGGAAAACATGACTATCATCAACAATCGGCCAGTTCAGTTTGTCATTTCTACTCACGCTATTTCCACATCAGCTCTCACATTTTCTAGTCAGTTCAGCCAAGTCTTTGCAGTACTCTGTTTTCCAGTTAATATATTAGTGTTTAGTCAGTGTACTATTTACTCTTCTACATTTTGCTCTGTCCAACCACAAAATAACCCACCACAACGTTATCTTATTTCATGTTATTTCTAAAATTAATTTCATTATATAAGTTTTCACGAATATGAGCCAGTTTTTGTACTATAAATACTGGTGGTTTTAGCAGAGGTATGAGTATAAAATACTTTCACATTGAACCATATGTGATGGCATATCACAAAACAAATTAGTTTCCTGTGTAACGGCAAGAGAGAGAACACAAGCCCGACCGAGAGAAAACAGACTCTCTCTAGTACTCTCTGACTTAAGCAGGCTAGAGTGGGGAGAACCTGCATATAAGCCAGTGAAAGATCTAATCATCGATCTATTCAACCATATACATCACATCGTGTCATAACTCTACTCCCACCTTTTATTCTATTAAAATCATTAGAGTTATGTGATTAAAATCATAAGTCCAGGGCAGTTTGTGCAGACTTATAGCCACATTATAACAGTGTCTTCATATCTCGTATAATTAATCAATCCCAATTTCTCTCCTCATCAACTCCATTATACTTGTTATCCGCAAGGAACGTCAAGGTCGTATAAAAGGAAACGAAGCCAACCAAGAGTTGGGGATGAAGCACCGTCCTACTTCCCCTACCACAGGGATCTAAATGGAAGGAAAAAAGGACAGTGGAGGCTTCATTCTATCACCTTCCTCAAGAGAGAGATGACACCTTCCGTGCGATGAGCCAACGACAAATATCCAGTCTACACATCAGCACTTGCCTATCTCATTAGGTACATATAACTCAATGAGTTTTTCTCCCTGTCTCTGAATCTCTTAGTCCTTAGAACCATAAGTGTATACATATTAATTATAGTGCAGCATTAATAGCATTTAGTTATTAATTTTAAACCCCTGAAACTCCCACTACACATATAAACATGAGAATGAACACAAGCGCAACGGTGAAATTCTTAACTTCTTATTATGGATTGATTAATTAAGGGAATTATAACAGTACGGACGGCCATAAAAATATGGTAAGGGTTTTACTTGCCATACTTGACCGGCCTTATGTGCAGCGGTCATTATCAAAACCAACGAAAACTGTGTGAATTTAAATAGAATACTAACTAACAGACCCCTCAAACCCCTCTAAAAAAACAATTCTATCGGAAAAAAATGTTACAAATAAAAGTGTTACGTTTTTAGTTGTTCAGCGGGCATTCCAAGTTTTAAGAAAATCACTGAATCCGTGATTTACCAGAAATTCGAAAAAATCCATATTGAAAATTTGCAATAAGTTCAAAGAATCAAGAATCAATAATCAAGTGGTATATTCAGTTTGCAATTTAAAGAGAAGCTAGAGATTATTGTTTACACAGAAAAATGTTTCAAGATCCACAGTCTATAGTGTAAGTGAAGCAAATCGATGAAGCCGTTTTCGAGATGATGACAGATTTTGATAGAATTCTTCATGTTGGATTTGAAGGTGGTACCTAATGTAAAAGCATTTTTACTTTTTTTTCCACAGATATTGTCCCTCTTATTTGCATATACAAACACACGCAACAAGAAACACACATACAGACAATCTGCTAAAAAAATCTGGTGTGAAACATTCACACAACTTTCTCTAACTCCAGTTCTCAAAATTATAATTGACAAATTTTATAGTTTGTGTACCAAATTTAATGAAATTCGTCGAAAACTAAAAAAAACTGTTCAGTAAAAGTGCACTTCCAGTTTACTAATTTTCTTGAAACTCGGAATTTTGGCCACCTAATCATTTCTGATTAATTTTGTTTGGATGATAGAATTGTATAATCAACTATGATAGCACTTTAGACAAAAACATAACCCCACCCCTTCCCTATAAGTGCCCTTAAATGAACTTTCCTAGAGAAACATTTCAAATAAAAGTTGTAGCTCTTTGTATACCAAGTTTATTATACCAAGTTTGAAGAATATCGTCGGAGCCGTTTTTGAGAAAATTGCAAAAAAGTAAAAAAAAAAAACCTAGTAAAGTGGTACTTCTGGTTGAGAAATTTTGACAGATGACCCACTGTCGGACCCCATGGTGATAACTAAACGGAATATCAAGTTTGAACTTTCTATGATTTTTCGTTTTAGAGCTATGCTGTTCACATACATACCACAGACACACACTCACACACCCATTTGCTAAAATCGACTTTTTTGGACTCTCAAAACGGATATTTCCGGTGAAAACTCGATATCGAAAATTTGACACGATTACAATACTTCCTCTTACTAGGAGTAAGAGAAAGTAAAAAAAATTGTTATAAACAGGATAATAATTCTAGAAAATGGTGAAATCTTAAATTTCAAAGATTGAACGTGATCGCCATAATTTCTCATACGAGGAGTTAGTATAGGTAAATAAAATATTAATCTGATAATGAATAAAGTGAAATGATAAAAATAGTTAAATGATCCTGATTAGAATATGTTCTATGAGAGAAGAGAAACAATAATCATAGAAAGTAAATGATGAACTTTGATTGACGGTTTTATATAGGTACAGTTAGTTATTCATTAAAGGTGAGGAAGGAACGCACAACTTGTAACTTAGAAATAGAATACACCTATTACAAACGTTAACAAATTCCGTTACCTGTCACTTCTTGATTACTACACACATTCTATTATGTTTTTGGTGTAGGATATGCTTTTTATATAATAATTATTTACTCAGTTTTGGTGCCTGAGTTTTAGATGAATTGGCCCTTGATTTTTACTTTCACTTAGTGATGTGAGAGATAAATTTTATTTTTTAGGAAAATATTGTTATTATAATGTGATATTTAGAAATTGGTCATTCTTTGAGTGCGTTACGTGTGTTTGTGTGTGTGTATGTTTAGATAAACAGTACCACCCCCCCCCCACACAAAAAAGAAAGCTCTCACTTGATATTTCATTTCGGTATCACAGTAAGACCAACAAGAAACAGGAAATTATCAGTAAAAATCCCTTAACTGTAACTAAAAGTTTACTGAATGAATTTCTCAGTTATATGCAATTTTCTCAAAAAAAAAAAAAAAAAAAACCTCCAACAATTTTGGATAAATTTTGCATGTTTATTACATACCTAAATAATATAATTTTTATTGGAAACATTTTTTTCAATTTTTAAAAATGATTTTATATCACATTTAGAATTTCCTCAGAAAACATCATTTCGGTGTATTATATGGCTCTACCACGTATATAAATAATATTAATTAAAATTAAATATATTGCTAAAATTCTGTTGAAAATATTTTAGTCAAAAATGGCACCGGGAAAAACGATGAGCTTTTTTATCAGAGCATCAGATACATTTTCCGTGATAGCCTCCTTATTAGCGAGAAGGGAGCCCAAAGAAAGCTATATGAAGGTCATCCAGGTGGCAGAAGACCAAGAACTAAGATGTCTACAGGAAGGATGAAATACAAGATCTACGAAAGTTGGACATAAGGCAGTGAATGACTGAGAAATTCTACTGAAGAATCCAAAGCCCTGCAAGGGCTGTAGAGGCACAGAAAGAAAGAAAGAAGAAGAAGATGTTGTGGGAAATTCTGCAAAATTAAATTTCAAAAACTTTTGCGGTTTGATCTGGTCGCTGTAGGCTACAATATAATCATATTCAAGCACTAGCTGCCATGGATACTTACCAACATTATTCCCACCATTCTGTGTTATGTTAGAGCAGCTAACCAACCATTAACACAAAATAACTGAAGAACCAGATAGTGATTTTAATTTGAGTGTGCATATGATAAGCATGCCGCGGATCCCATCGCTGTTTTTTAGTCCGCCTTCGCTAGAAAGGATCGATACTAACTGTATCTCCCCAATTTTTTCCCAGGATCAACACCGTCCTCCGTCTTCAAGGGAATCGTCCCATGAATTCTCGCACCAAAGGCAAATGCGCTAGCCACTAGACCAACATTGAGAGACGTTTGGGTAAATAAATGTGTGAAATGTCTATTTTAAAGAAAATTTGGCCATTTTTATAATTGTATTAACTGCAATGAGAGAAAAATCGTATGAGTTTCCACAACAGATACTTTTTAATTGCCCCAACTGAATTAGTTATTTTTTTTTTCATTTAATTTAAGGCGCGTCAAAATCTGTGGTCATTAACGGGCTATGGACAGTGTTATGACTCTATAGACAACATTGTCCATCACTGAAAAGTGAACTCTCTCTAGAGGCTCCTAAAAAAAAAAAAAAAAATCTAAAGTGTAGCCACCCGAGAGTCCAACGCGCTATCACTGAACTAATCCCTTCCCTCTGACTTAGTTTCATAATCCTTCCTGTTATCTGTTTTTTTTAGTCTTACCTTTCAGTTATTTCTATCGTCTTATGAGAATCAGTTTTAAAACGTTTACTATTCACTCAACAAATTATGCAAAGCGTACCATTCATTTTTACATCCTTTTTTTTTATACATGTAAGAACAATTAATTTAATTAACAATTTCTTTTCTATTATATAATTTCTTATAAACGGAAATTTATCACTGTTATTTTTATAATCTAATTTAGCAAAAACTGTTAAGGGAGTTTTTATAAATTGTCTCAAATTTAATAGTAATATCAGTTTTGTTGGTCTTAGGTATATTTTACATTCTAGATATATTTTGATAAATCTGAAAAATTTTTACATCACATTGCCTTGTCCCCTGAAAATGTTATTAAAAAAAAAAAAAAAACCATCGACATTACTGCTCTCCCGGGTTCTCGGGTAAAAAATTTCTTCTCGGACAAAATTTATAAAATAAATGTTGTAGATCTATACAATTCTATGAAAATCTAAAACAAATCGTTTGTAAAAAATGTTTGTACCATTGGCATTTAGTCAAAGTTTGAAAGTAATATTCAAGTACGTATACCTGTTCTATTTCATATATTTAAGTAGATATAAAAACTGTATTTCTTGCGTTATTTCCTTCATGAGTTTCGCAGTTCTTATAAAACCAAAATTGCAAAGATATTTGATGTTGAAGAGAAAGTATTCACAATGTAGTTAGGTAAATCTAATTTGGCCACAATTAGGGTTGCCTGGTGAAAAATGTAAATCTATATGATTAAATTTCAAAAATATATCATTTAGGAAAGAAATATACCAGATTTTTGTAAAAACTTACTAAAAACCAACTTATTAAATCTATTCAAAATTTGTTAATTTATAACAAAAGTAAATGCACATACAGCTGCGGCCATAAAATCTTAGACAATGTTATCTGACTGTCATTTGGTGTAGAACATCCTTTAAGTATTTGTAACCTAAATTTTTAGTTTTGTCATTTTTTGATACTTGGCGAGAGCGGAACCGGCGGAATGCTTTGGTGCAAGCTATGCGCGCACCATAAACGAGACTTCTATCAACCAATCAGCAGTTGTTGTGTTGGTTGGTTCCGCAGAGCTGGAAAGCATCAGAGACATTTTCCGTGGTAGCCTGCTTCATTTTGTGGTCATCGACCGGTTTCTCGGGCATTCGCCCATTTTCAGGATGCGTTTTTTCAGACAGTACGACAACACAAACTTGCACAGAGCAAATTCCCAACTTCACTCAAATGAATTTGAATCCCAAACTCAAATGAATTTGCTCTGTGCAAGTCTGTGTTGTCGTACTGTCTGAAAAAACGCATCCTGAAGATGGGCGAACGCTCGAAACCGGTCGATGACCACAAAATGAAGCAGGCTACCATGGAAAATGTCTCTGATGAAACCAATCAGCATTCACTACTTGTTCACTGATGACTGTGTGGCGCGAGATGAGCGCGTTAATACGAATTATTATTGTTATCATCGCAGTGATCGGATAAATATATCATTTTTAGACGTTCAATATCATATATCAAGAAGAACAAAATATATCAGTGATATTAGATCTGGCAACAACCCAAGCCAGAGTAGAAAAATACAAAGAAATTTGGTAAAAAAAAAAAATGACTGCTGTTTGTTTATATGGCGACTATGGTAAATGAGTTTTTGGCTGTTTACAAGGTGATAATTCATAATTCGGGGCGGGTGTTGGTGTAGTGGTTATGAGCATGGACTTGTAATTGGGAGGACACCAGTTCGAGTCCCGCGTATAAATGCTAAATTTTTATATTTGTTTAAAAAATATTATCAGTAAAATAAGCGCTTCCGCCTCCGTCCACGACACCTAATTTGGTAGTTGGTCGTTAAGCCCACCTGACAAAATAGGCATTAAAAAATAATTCATAATTCAGTTTTGGTTAAGCCAGTTTCAACTTGCAATAGCAATCATCATAAGGATATATAGCTTCTGCCGCATAGTATTTGAATGCACGAATTCTGCACTTGCGTAGAAATAGTGACGGTTATGCCACCTACTATGAGAATGAAGGCGAAGTAAAAAGAGCAGTATTCTTTAAGAAAATATCATCCGGGACCCCAATTCGGTAAACATAAACAGGGACAGTTCACCAGAGTGATACTTTCTCAATCAATATTTTTTATTTTATTTATATTTATTACATGATAACGGAAGAAAAGTCCAAGCCAAAAGAAAGTTCAACAAATTACTTCCTTCCTTTAATTATTATTATTTCATCACTGAATGACACCATTTAACTAAGGTAAGTATTTAATGTTGTCAGTGGGAAAATTTTCAGATTTTTACCAGGTTAAATTGTGAGAAAATACACAAAGAATAAAAAAAATAAACTATACAAATATTACGCTACTAGTTAAGTATAAGATAATTTAGGTTAGGAATTAGGATAATTTAGGGTAAGAAAGTTTAGTTCTTCATTAAGGGTTAATAAAATAAAAACAAGTAATGATAATGATGATTTTAAAGAAAATCAAATATCTCATTCCAATATTTTAAGATAAAAAACAATACCTGATAGTAAATGATTTTTTTCTTTAGATTAAAATTGTTTCAGCTTCCAATATAAAATAAAAAAATAAAAAGTAATATGATTATTTAGGTTTCCGTGATCATTTTCATACAAAACATGTTCAAGTTACCGGATTGAGATAGCGTCAGTGGTTTACTAGAAACCGACGTTTCGTCTATATTGCTATGAGCCTCAACAGGTCCTTTTTTCAAGATGTAACTCCAAAATTTTAGGGGACAATGATTTAACTATAATTTAGTTGTTTTGTTATTCTTGTCTGAGATTATTCAATGCTTAGGGCTTAATGAATATAAACACCATACCACATACAAATCACACATTCATGAGAAGTGGACATAACAATAATCTATGATCTACTAACTTATTTGAGATTCAGTGATTCATCATAAAAATTTAAACTGCCGCTACAATATTTGTTGGTTGAAAGAGAGGACGCAGCCATACTAATTACACTCAGATATATATAATATCCCTACCAACTGTTTTATGACACGCCCAACATAACATTTTAAAACATTATAATTTTAAAGAAAATGACCAATTAAATTGTTTTAATTGCCGTCAGAAAATGTCGTGTGAGTCAAAAAATATGCCAAATATAAGTTTAAATAAATGAAATAACCAAACAATACATATTATTTACAATTAAATCCTCTTGGTAAATAAGAAGATCCCTTTTTAATAAACATAAAGCTGGTTTTAAGAGTAGATATCCAATGTAGAGGGATTCATTAATATATCGCTTGGGTTAGTATTATCAGCGGTATTGTGTAAATAGACTGTAAGTATGGGTAGGTAGGTAGGTGTCCAGATTGTGTGGCCGGCCCATAAACAGAAAGGCCATAAAGTTTTGCACAACAATGTCCCAGATCTGACCACAATTTACTAGCCAATTCTTGCTCAATTGACCGCCGCCACACAAACCCCTTGCATTCTAAGCCATTCCTCGCCATCACCAGCAACATTTGAAACATCCATTCTTCTGGGGCTCTACTATAAAGTCCTGTACTTTATTAAATGCTCGCTATAATTTTAACACTTATCCTAGCTATAGTCGAAAATAACGGGTTTTATCGATATATTAAGATATTGCTTTTTATATTTAGTTTTATGTTATTATAGTTATTATTAAAGTTTTTTTTTATTTTTATTTAGTAGTAAGTTAAGGCTTATTTTAATGATAGTCATTTATTTATTTAAAAACTGTTAAAGGATGGAGAAGAATCTGGATTTTTTTTTTTTAAATTTAGATATTAAAACTCCATGTGGGACGCTACAAGACGACTGCTCAAATACCGAATAGCCTCAGCGCCTCTACGCCATGACAACGGTACTTGGGCTAAAACAGACACAGAAAAGCTAATCTTCTAGCTTCGTATCTCACCACTGTATTTATCCAAACTCCGACATTCAAGATGCAGAACACATTTCTAATGACACCAGTGAACTTGATATCCCATTACCTCTTTCACTTCCTCCTAAACCCATTACTCCTTCTGAAGTAACACAAATCATCACTAACCTCCCTAAGAAAAAGAGCCCTGGTTACGATTTAATAACTTCAAATATTATTCGTCAACTTCCCCGCAAGGCCATCGTATATCTAACTGCTCTCTACAATGCAATATTTAGAACTACATACTTTCCTATCCTTTGGAAATTTGCTTCCGTGCGCATGATTCTTAAACCAAACAAACCTACACATCTCCCAAGCTCTTACCGACCCATAAGCCTGCTACCTATTTTAGGAAAAATATTCGAAAAGATACTTCTTGTACGCCTTCAACCATTACTAGACTCTCTCCAAATTATCCCTCACCACCAGTTTGGATTCCGTAGTGGACACTCCACCATTCAACAAGCACATCGCGTTGTAGATGTCATCGCTACTTCCCTCGAGCGGAAGCAATACTGCGCTGGTGTATTCTTGGACGTGTCAAGGGCGTTTGATTGTGTATGGCACGAAGGCTTGTTAAGGAAGCTCAAAGGCATTTTACCCCATACTTACTATCTCATTCTCAAATCATATTTAACCGACCGCTTCTTCCAAGTTACTCAAGAATCATCTACCTCACCGGTTTATCCTATTCTTGCTGGCGTGCCACAAGGCAGTATCCTGGCCCCTATACTTTATTCAATTTACACTGCTGATATCCCCACACATCCCAATACGACCATCTTTACTTATGCCGATGATACAGCAATCCTTTCACCTCACAAAGATCCTGTAATTTCCAAACGTATTCTTCAAGGTCATCTTCAATTATTAGAAACTTGGCTAACCAAATGGAAAATAAAAATCAACACGAACAAATCTAAATTTATAGTATTCACTCTAAATAAAAAAGTAATCTCTCCAGCCAATCTCTACAATACTCTTATACCACCTGCAGACCATGTTCGTTATCTGGGACTTTACTTAGACAAACGTCTGACTTGGAACCCCCATACTAGACTCAAACGAACTTCCTTTAACCAACGTTTCAGACTTCTCTGCCGATTTCTTGACAAACGCTCTAAACTGACTCTACAAAATAAAAGACGACTTTATACCGCTCTCCTCGCACCAATTTGGAATTACGGACTGCAACTTTATGGGACTGCAAAGAGAAATAATCTCAACAGACTCCAAACTCTCCAATCCAAGATCCTACGACGTATCGTCGATGCTCCTTTTTACGTCTCAAACAAAACAATCCATACTGACTTGAAGATTCCATTTATTCACACCCTAGCAAAATCCAGATATCTCAAATTCCATGGTAATCTCTCCCTCCATCCTAATCCTCTAGTCCACGCTCTCTCTTCAAATTCACTTCCGGGTAATCCTCCAAGACGACTGAAGCGTCGTTGGCCCCGCGACGTCTTGGGCATCTAATGATAGTTATCACTGGATAACTTATCATTCACACCAATCACGCCTCTTTTATATGTACATTGATCATTTTTACTTAGTTGTAAAATTCTAAATAAAAAGATAAAAAAAGATATTAAAATAAATTGCGTGCAAAACAAATATTGCATCACTATCTCGGAGAGGTAAAGTTAAAGTGTTGAAATTTCCACATCATAATTATATATAGTCTAAGAGCCAAAGTTTCATTAGCATACAAAAAATTTGTCTTTATTCAAGAGTTTATTGAAGAAAATAAACAGCAATTCATTGAGTGTGTATTCAATAAAGAGATGCAAAATAGCCCGTTTTTTCAATGAAAATATAAAACACTAAATTTTACAATGTCGAGAATTCCAAGAGATAGGGTTTTATTTACTCTGTTACGTAAAGCTGTAATTCTTTGTATGTTTAGTTTATATAGGATACTTCAAGAAAATCGTCTGAGTTATTTTTGAGAAAATCGCGAAAAGTGGAAAAAAATCATTTACTAAAGTGGTAATTAAAAGCACTTCCTTATCCGATGTTTTTGAAACTCGGAATTTCAACAATATATTCAATTCTAATTAACATTATTTAGGTGATAAGAATTGTTTGATAAAGTGAAATAGCACTTTAGATGAAAACCTAACCCTACCCTTCCCCCCTAACTGCCCTTAAATGAATTTTCCCAGAGAAACATTTCAAATAAAAGTTGTAGCTCTTTATATGTCTAGTTCATAGAGCAAGTTTAAAGAAAATCATCGGAGCTATTTTTGAGAAAAATGCAAAAAAGTAAAAAAAAAGAAAAAAAGTTAAGTGTTACTTCCGATTGGGGAATTTTGACAGATGACCCACTGTCAGTTGCCATGGTGATAACTAAACGGAATATCAAGTTTCAACTTTCTACGATTTTTCGTTTTTGAGATATGCTGTTCACATGCATACATACATACATACATACATACATACATACATACATACATACATACATACATACATACATACATACATACACACACACACCCACACACACACACACACACAAACACACACAGACCATTTGCTAAAAACTACTTAATTGGACTCAGGGGACTTCAAAACGGACATTGCCAATGAAAACTCGAAATCGAAAATTTGACACGATTACAATACTTCCTCTTAAGAGGAAGTAAAAACACTTTAAAGAAAACCATAATCCCACCCCTCCCCCAAAAGTTTCCTTGAATAAATTTTCCTTGAAATATTTCAAATAAAATTCGTAGACTTATATAAGTTAGTTTAAGGTACATACAAAGTTATAAGAAAATCGTTCCATTGATTTTCGAGAAAATTGCAAAAAAGAGAAAAATCCACCCAGTAAAATAGGGTTACTGGTGTAGGAATTTTGACAGATAATTTAATTTCGTTTTCCATGATGGTAGGAATAACAAGAATTTCTTTAAAATGTATTAATTGCTTTTTTTTCTTCTTCTTCTTTTTTTTAAAGTGATATTTGAATTTTCAAACCTTTCAAACATATGTTTTCATGTTTATTTAAAATCTTATTTCTGAAAAAAGTGATAGTTCTAACATGTTGTTTCGCTAGACTTTTCTTGAGTCATTTCATTATATGTTTGATGTATCTATCTTGAAAAAATTAGATATAGTTTGAAGATTTGTAAAAATGCTGATTTTTAGTTAAAGAGAAATCTTGTGCAATTGTTTCCAGTATGTCTAATATTGTTAATTTTGTAGGTAACTTATATTTCACTAAGATGATAATGCAAATATGATGAAATCAGATATAAACAAGAGATCACTAGGCAAAGAACAAGGATTCCACGTCGAAAAGTTCCTAAATTGATGTGATTAAGTCGTTAAACATAATATTAAATAGTAGGGTGCTTAATACAGAACCCTGTGATAGAACCTGCTGAACAGGTTTGAAATGCGATTTGCATGAGTTTTAATAACGAACCCCTAGTTTTGTGGCCAGAAAAAAAAGGATTTAATACATTTCATGATATTCCTAGATAAAAATACAAGTAATTATGATACGCACCTTTCAAGGACTCTCATTGGTGTTTAGTAGAAAAAGAATCCATTAAAATTTTGGGTCTTCAATAATAGTATCTGGTGCACTAGGGTCCTGATAACATAAACTAGAGTCGTAACGCAAGAACCTCCTTATAGTTTATACTGTATTTTCAAGTATTTAATGCTTTCTAGACATCTGATTAAGTAATTTATGTAACTTTTGTATAGAAAAAATAAGTCGTGTGTGGCCAAGCTATCCATCTATATCTCATTCATGGTTTGAAAAGATGTTGGAAGGAAGCGAAGATAAAAAGGAATCAAGTACCAACTAATAAGTAGTAAATGCTCTGCAATTCTTCATCCTAGTCAGTTTTATGAGTATAAAGAACGAAAGACAAAGTAGAGAAGAGTAATAATATAAAGAAGAAATAAGAAAAGCATATTGCAATATGCACTATTATGTAGTCTCAAATTAGATTCTAATATACAATATGATTTCTTTCAGTAACTAGGTAGTATATAGTCGGATAGGAGCAGTATATTTCTAGGAGATTATTGGCCATGCCCGGGACTTGTCGATAGTTACAGCACTGAAAGTTATAACCCTGCTCTCGATGAATTATAACTTATACAGCAAGTTTATAGTAGATAAAGACGATGGGGAAGAAGAAGCGGTGGCCGAAGGGTCACGACCGACCTCATGGCGGTACAGGTAGCACAAAAAACAACGAGCACAAACTTCTAGTCCAGAACAATATTAAAGCATGCAAACAAAAATTGGCTTTCTCTAAATATCTATAACAAAACCACTTTCACTCCCTGTATCCAAGCCCAATCAATATTTTATCTATATATATATGACAAGAGAGTAAATGGCACTTTTATATACTCCAGTTCAATGTTGCGTATACAGCGATACAGCGAGAGTTTTGAAGATAACGAAAGTTAAATAATCATTTACTTTTGCGTTTATAATTAATTTTTTTTACTATAATGACAACAACCCAAAAAAAGGATGTATAAACAAAAGGAGATCTAGGTAAACTTTTAGATCAGTTTTCTAATGAAAAAGGGAAGGTTGTATTCAGTTTGCTTATATAACTTTAGGTAATATTAAATAATGTTTTCTAATGCACAACTTATTGTTATATGGGCTTTAATACACATAATTAATATATAAACATAGTTTAATATTATTTATTTCAATAGTTTTATTCAAACGCTTAAATATTGTTTAATTGAAACATTGTGATTACTTTTATTCATTAGAGATTAATAAATCCACAGATTCTCCAATAGTTCGCTAAAATAATATTTTTCGGAAAAAATGTTACAAATAAAAGTGAAAGGTTTATAACTTTTATTATTATTATTATTTGTCTGAAGGAAGGGACCAAACCGTACGCTATCCAAAGCCCCACTGGATAGCGGCCCATGTAGCTACCCCAATAAAAACAACAACAAGCCGGGTCTAGAACAAATATACAGACCCCGTCTAATCCATCTAAGATTCACCGCAGTCCGAACAAATCGGACAATAACCTTAAGCGGAAATATCCTAGGCTCTTGGCATCCTGTTCCGACCAAAGGTCCTGAATCTAATTCCTCATCAACAGGCACTCTGTCATAGATTAGAGGGTGTTTCTCCCTGTCTGCCAGATCTACAAAGATGGATCTGCCGAAGCCCCACTACCTAGAGTGTCTCTAAAACCACAATGTCCAGTAAGGGATCCAACCAGGTGCCTGAGAGAGCTCGTTGAAAGACACAGCAACGTCTCACTAAAAACCCTGTCCGGATCCGATGAGCCATTTTTGGACTGCCGAACCAACTTGCGAATCCAATAAGGCCTTTGCAGACGACTATCTCCTTTTAGTACATGCCAAAAATCATGTGGATCTCCAAATACAGGCAAATAAGGCTCTAAGAATGATAAATTCTTGGGCAAAAAGCAGGAAAATACACTTTAATAAGAAAAAATCTCAGGCGCTCTATGTTACCAGGAAGAAGAAGATTAATGAAATTTCCATATTCTTGTATAAAAACAAACTAGAGGTTGTGAAAGAACTTAAATATCTTGGTGTGATCTTTAATTGCAGATTCAAATGGAATTCACATATAAAGGCGGTTGCTGATAAATCGCTTGCTTTAATAAATTCATTATCAAGATCTGCTAGGGTAAGCTGGGGCCTTGGCTATGATGCTTTGAGAATTATCTACAACGGGGCTTTACTGCCCATGATCTCATACGGTGCTCCTGTCTGGATGGATGGTCTCAATTACAAGTCTAATCTTAGTATGCGAGAAAGAGTTCAACGGATCATTGCTATCAGGATGATAAAAGGCTATCGCACTATTT
>JAAEAF010011963.1:0-13923 GCA_011037195.1 Triatoma infestans | reverse complement strand
AAAAAAAAAAAAAAAAAAAAAAAAATTAAGCACTATGGTGGCGGGCCTCTCCGTCTTTCCATAAATGCATGTAGGTAATAGGCGGAGCTTAATTTTCCCCACCAATGCATGTAATTGGCTGTTAAATGAAGAATTGTCACCTCTCCCACATGTCCTGTTGTCAAAATGTTGCAGCTTTGTTTTGTTGAAGAAATACGTTTTTATTTTTCCTTTTCCCCGCTTTTGTAGGAGCAATACTAGCCATGTTCCGCACAGAGACGGAGTCCATCATCTATCTATTTATACAGTTTCCCTCTTCAGCAATTTCCGTTGTCACTCTATAATCACGACACATCAATAATTTGGGCAAAGACTTCAATTTTCTAAAATTTTATTGCCTGTTGATTTGTGTACTATGAGAATACTATGTATACTATGAGAATTAGGGGGGGGGGGGCAGCCCAAGTTGTGGTTATGAGCATAGACTTGTGACTGGGAGGTCCCCAGTTCGACTCCCGCGTATAACTGTTAAATGATAATAAAGATTCTCGACCGAAGTATTAATAATTGCAGGAGTTCACGAGGAGCGGTCAATGAAAACGTTTCTTTAAAACTTATCCTACGTTTCGACAAATTTATTGCGCCTTCTTCAGGGATAAAAATAAAAAAAAAAATGTTAAACGGGGTTATACACAATTTTCATTAAGCACACTAAACACACACACACAAAAAAAATATAATAAATAAAACTTGATATGACAGAAAGAGTTGCACATGGAATGAATGCAATTCTTATGAAGAGATAAGTTTAAAAAAAATGTTTTCATTGACCACTCCTCGTGAACTCCTGCAATTATAACTGTTAAATTTTATATTATTCGTTTAAAAAAATATTAATAGTAAAGTAAGTGTTTCCGCCCCTCCATCCATGACACCTAATTTTTTGTTGGACGGTAAGGCTGCCTGGAAAAATAGGCATTACTTTACTTTACTATGAAAATTGCAGTAAGTGAAAGTCGTAACCTCAAATAAAAATATTAAGAAAGAAAAACTGTTTCCGAAATTAATTCGGTGAATTCTACTTTTCTCTTCTCCTATTGTATTTCACGTAGATTTATTGAAAAATACAGCCGTCAGTATTTTCTACAATAGGCCATTTCGATACCAGAAAATTAATGACTGTAGGTTCTGTAACAATTCAACAATTTGCCAAAAAAATATTTGAAAAAGTTCTTATTATTAATAGCTCAACAAATAAAAAAAAAAAGACTTACGTTAACTGGTTCAGGTTTTGTTTTTCATTTTTTTCTTACTTTCTCATACTCCCTGGTAAGAGAAAGTATTGCAATAATGTCAAAATTTCGATATCAAGTTTTCAACGGAAATATATGTTTTAAGGTATTCCGAGTCTGAAAAAGTAATGTTTAGAAAATGATCTGTTTGTAATGTATCTCATACAACGAAAAATCACGGGAAATTCGAATTGATATTCCGTTTAGTACCATCATAGGATCTGAAAGAAATTCCAATTTATCTGTTAAAAATTCCTCAACCGGAAGTAAAATTTTCTCAAGGACGGCTTCAATTATTACTTTCTCTTACTCCTAGTAAGAGGAAGTATTGTAATCGTGTCAAATTTTCGATATTGAGTTTTCACCGGAAATATCCCTTCTGAGGTCCCCTGAGTCCAAAAAAGTGGTTTGTAGCAAATGGTCTGTGTGTGTGTGTGTGTCTGTGTCTGTGTGTGTGTCTGTGTGTGTGTGTGTTATGGATGTATGTATGTATGTGAACAGCATAGCTCAAAAAAAGAAAACCGCAGAAAGTGAAATTGACCATGGAATTGACACTTACGGTATTGTCAAAAATTCCTTTCACCGGAAGTACCACTTCTAGTTGGTTATTTTTTACTATTTGCGATTTTCCCAAAAAGGCTCGACGATTTTTCTTTAAACTGTAACATCAAACACACATACAAAGGAGTACAACTTTTATTTGAAACATTTCTCCGGGCGAAAATGCATGAAGGGCACTTTTGGGTAGGGGTGGGGTTAGGCTCCATCCAAGTGCTATTTCAGTTTATTAGATAATTCTGTCATCTAAATATGTTAATTAGAATTAAATATGTTGTTGAAATGCCGAGTTTGAAAAAAATTGGATAACCGGAAGTGCGTTTACTTTACCACTTTATTAAATGATTTATTCACTTTTTCGCAATTTTCTCACAAACGGCTTCGACGATTTTTTATGAAACTTCATATATAAGCTAAACATGCAAAGATCTACATCTTTTATATAAAACATTTCTTTGGGAAAATTCTTTTAAAGGCACTTTTAGGGGAGGGGTGTGGTTATGTTTTTCTCTAAGTGCTATCATAGTTGATTATACAATTCTATCATTCAAACATAATTAATTAGAAATAAATAGATGGCTGAGAGTTTCAAGAAAATTAGTAAACCGGAAGTGCGCTTTTACTGAACAGTTTTTTCAGTTTTCGACGAATTTCATTGAATTTGGCACACAAACTATAAAATTTGTCAATTATAATTTTGAGAACTGGAGTAAGCCAAAGTTGTGTGAGTGTTTCACACCAGATTTTTTTTTCTTTAAAGTTGGTATATCAACTACTTACACAAAGTGCTATAATTATTTAAAACATTTCTCCGACAAAATTCATTTATGGGGGTTTAAGGTGATAGATGGGTGTTATGCTTTCTCTAAAGTATTATTTTATTATACGAAATCCCATGTTCGTAGAAAATCGGTTGGGGAATTGCGTTTTTATTAAACCATTTTTTATTTTTTTTAAAGTTTACTGGGATTTTCTCCATAACCGATAAAGACGTATTACTTTTGTTCGAAACATTTTTCCGAGTAAGCTCATTTTAGGGGTATTGTGTGATGTAATTTATGCTTTCGTCAAAACAAGCGGTTTTATTAAGTTTACGTAGATTCTCCCATCGATATAAGTAATCGAAGACAATTAAACATCCGGTAAGAATTGTATAAGTTTGAAGAAACTTCATCATTCATAACTATGAAATTGCCAGTAAGGAAATGTGAGTGTTTCAAACCAGATTTTTTTTTTTTTTTGACGAAATAATCCCTTTGTTATTTTAATAATATAATAATACGCCCACTCATTGAAAAAAAGAATTTCATTGAGCTACTTTATAGTAAATAGAAAAGAAAAAAAAGTTACAAAAGCTATATTCAGAGAAAGAATTCTTGATTATATATTATTTAATTGAATGCTTGTATTAATTAAAGAATAAAAAAAATGAAATGAAATAAAGATAGAAATTATTACTTTGATATTAAAACAAAGAAAACAAGGCCTTAGGCATGGAGTATATAAATAATGGCATTGCTTTGCTTATTTAAATGAGACAAATTTTATATATTTTATTAACTGCTCAATAGACTGTTATTATAAATAGCGATAATATTAATAATAATAAATAATTATTATTAATAATAATAATAATAATAATAATAATAATAATAATAATAATAATATAATAATAATAATAATAATACTACAAGTATGACCCCCTGCCAGTGCTGGAAGATGCGCGGTGTCTCCTGTACTGGGACAGAGAGGTACTGACGGACCATGCCGTCGCCAACACCCGGCCGGATGTGATCTGGCATAACAAAATAACAGGCAGGGTGTGGCTGATTGATGTATCTGTCCCGGATGACGCCAACATAGCCCGCGCGTATACCACGAAATTGGCTAAATACAGGCCACTGGCGGCAGAAATATTTGCTGTATGGAGAGGAGTCTCAGGGGTGGAGATAGTCCCGTTGATTATTTCAGCCACGGGACTTGTGCCGCGGTCGCTGGGGGAGAACCTCTGCATGATGGGAATCAGGAGGACCATCATGTACGAGATGCAGCAGGCTGTGGTACTCCACACCTGCCGCATTGTAAGGGAAGTGCTAAGGGAAGACGCCAGAGACTAGCACGGACATATTTTTCTTTTTCTTTTTCTGTTGTCTTTATCATAGGACAATTGTCCGGTTCCAGTAAGAACCGTAATACCAAATAATGAAAACAGGTTCCTCCCTTGCCTGCGGGCCGCGAGGGATTGTAAAAAAAAAAAAAAAGGAATAAAAAAAAATAATAATAAATACTATAATAATTATACATTACAAAACAAAATATAATAAAACTGCGTTGCTTATTTAGTGGTTTAACCTATGTTAAACACTCCGGAAATAAAAAGTGGTTATATATCATGCGTGTCTCCATAAAGAGAATTTAATTTTTATTTATTATTATTATGAAGTTAACCTGATTTTTTTCTGTGGCATTACAAAGTTAAAACAAATAGAAATTTAAAAATTCTTTATTTAAGTGAATGTTTCGCAACAGGATTTTTTTTTTAAATATTAAAAATCCTCGGGAAGGGAATCGCAAGTGGTAGGATACGGACTCCCACGATTGAGGATACGGGTTCGAGTCCAGCTGTGCTATCGGAGATTTTTTCTCCCCTGGAGCCTCTACAGTCATGTCCCGCTGATGGACCGTGTTGTCTATTACCGAGAGACCCTGCCGAAGGCCGGCAGTGCAATCAGAAGCTCACAGGCGCAGTGACAATACATGTGACGCGGCTAAAACAAAAAAAATAAGATAAAATAAAAAAATCATCTATTTAAAAATAATAAAAACAAATATTAAAAATAAAAAAACGCTCGCTTAAAAAAAAAAATCAATCAAGTATCTAAACGGCAATGGTGGAAAAAATATGGATAGTTCGACCAAAAATGAAGCGAAAATAAATCACTAGACTGGATGTAATCTAATATTTTGCTCTACAGCGTAGAGAAGCCATTTCAGTCTGCATAGGTCACGTCGTGTAAATGCTAGATCATCGAATAAAATGCAAAAAAAAAAAAAATTCTGGTGTGAAACACTCCTACAACTTTCTCTTAATGCTGTTAATAGAATTTTTTTTTAATTTAAGGCGCCTGAACGTCTATGGTCATTTGCGCTCGGAGCCTTATCAGTGCACCGCCGGCCTTCGGACAGGGTTCTCTCGTAACAGGCAACACTGTCCATCACCGGAAGGGCGTGGGTATGTGGCGTCACCATCGCCCACCCTTCGGGGTGCAATCAGCTTCTGGCTCTCCAGGTCTGGGAATACCTAACCCCACCTAATCCAATCCTGATTCTTTCCCCTTGCAGAGTTGCCTGTAAGTATCCTGGGTTACTGAACCCCTGTACTTGAGGCAATGGACAGGAATCTGTATATCCATCGGGCCCGCTACGCTAGCTCGTTAAGGTTGAAAAACTGAACTACGGGCCCAATCTAGTTTCCAAGCCAATTGCTTGCAATTGAGGTAGGATTCATAGTGGTCGTGGTTTAACCAATAACTCCAATGACCGAGGTCATGAGTTGAGCGGGAGGAGACTCGAAATACAAAATAAACCCCGGAGCCAGCCCGTTGCTGAAAGTGCATCTGCTGGGTATGCGCGCTTCATCAGAGCCTGCTAGAGAGTGCCTTCTCTAGCTTCAGGTAGTGGAGTGTGACCACGTCGTGGGATCACTCTGCGCGCTGGTTGAGCGTATCTCAACCTGCCCTTAAATGGGTCAAGCAGGGGGGTGCTTCGGCACTTCTGGTCTGACCAGAACTAAAAGTCCTTCCATGGCAGTGACATCCCCTTCTTGTTAAACGAGAAGCAACGGGACGTAAATGGGTAGGTACGGTCTATAAACTACCCCTCAGTACCAAGGAGAAAGAGGTTAAACGGGGAAGAATGTCCATCACCGGACAGGGAGCTGTAGAGGGTCCTAGGGAGAGAAACTAAAGGTACGTTTACGTGAGAGCAACTCGCATTGGAGAGCCCTTTAGACGAGAGAGTAAAATTTGTACGAGTCCACTCTCGGAGAGCTACTCGCCACGGCAACTCTCCAGAGTAACCTTCAGACCGTTTACACGTTCCTAGTTTTGGGAGTGATTTAAAACACACAAGATGTTCTCAAGGAAAAGAGAAATAGCACCAGCTTTATTAATTTTGCCTTTGGCGAAAAAGAAGCAACTCGAAAACGAAAAAAAAACAAAAAGTGGGTAAAGTCTTGGATCCAATGCAGAAATCATTTAGGCGCATGCCATGCATTAACAAGCGAATTGGAACTTGAAGACGCCCAGCAATTTTGCAGATTTTCAATTGTTGAAGTAGAATTCATTCTAGAATTAGTTGGTTAAAAAGGACACTGCAATGAGAGAAGCAATATCTGTTCGTGAGCGTCTTATGCTTGCCTTAAGAGTTTTTGCAACAGGTAAATACTTGAAATTTGTTATACTTTATTTCTTGAAATTTCTTGAGAAGTACAACTGAAGTCTGTGGCTAACTTCTCCAAAAACATAATTTTTTTTAAATTTTATTTTTAAAATCTGGATCCTTTATATCCCAATGGATTGGGTGAGACTCGTAAGCCTTGGGTGATTGGGTAAGTCTGCAACCTCGTGGATCCATTTTCTTGCCATTGTTGACGAGAATTACTCAAGAGTACTCGCAGGAAGTTCAAACCTAATTTGAATTTTTCAGACTGCTCTCTGAGAGTAGGGGAAGAATGCGCAGCTCTACAGCTCTCTCCCTACTTCCTGCGATAAATCTCAGAACCGTTTTACACTTGCGAGTATTTCACTCTCCAGAGTATATCTGCAACCCTCGAGAGTGAAATACTAGCACGTGTAAACACACCTTAAGTGTAGCCCAGCTGGACTCGAACCTGAGTGCTCTGCTTGGGAGTCCAGTACGCTATTCCCTTCCCTGTTAATACAATTATATATAAAATGACGAATTTTCTTTAAACTTCAGATTTGACTCATTTATCGTAACATAAATATAGAGATAACAACAAGACCTATCTACTCAGGTAAATATGTATGTGTATTTGTTTGGGTGTAGGTGTTTCACATGAGAGCCCAAATGAACATCATATTATTTTTATATAATTTCCACAAACAATATAGATTCAGTAGAATTTATATAGACTATCAAAAAGAGAATAATGTAAAATGAACCACACACAGGAAATCAATAATTAAATAATTGGTTCATTTGAATATTCATCTCTTAGTATCCATTATTCTAATACTAAATTGAATAGAATATACCACACAAGTTTGCCTAATGGAAATCAATTGACATAATTGGCTTTTAGGCGGCAACTTTTAAATGTGCTTCTTTATCTGATAACAATCATTGTGTGGCCAGAAATTTTTCCCCCCTCCCCACCTGTTATATCTCACACAATCATAGCTTAATGACAATTAACTTTTGCCAACAAATATGAACAAAAAGGTGCACCTAAATCTTTTTCCATTTTTTATTGCGTTCCGAGTAAAATCAAAATATCAAAGAAAAAAAAAAATCTGGTGTGAAACACTCACACAACTTTCTTTTCTCCAGTTCTTAAAATTATAATTGACAAATTTTATAGTTAGTGTACCAAATTTAATGAAATTCGTCGAAAACTGAAAAAAATGTTCAGTAAAAACGCCCTTCCGGTTTACTAATTTTCTTGAATCTCGGAGTTTTGGACATCTATTTATTTCTAATTAAGTTGGTTTGGATGATAGAATTGTATCATCAACTGAGATAGCACTTTAAAGAAAAACATAACCCCACCTCTCCCCTAAAAGTGCCCTTAAATGAATTTTACCAGACAAATGTTTTAAATAAGAGTTATCCATCTTTGTATGTTTAGTTTATATGGGTTCAAGAAAATCGTCGGAGCCATTTTCAAGAAAATCACGAAAAAGTGAAAAAATCATTTGGTAAAGTAAACGCACTTCCGGTCATCCGAATTTGTTAAAACTCGGAATTTCAACAACATATTTAATTCTAATTAACATTATTTAGATGACAGAAGTGTGGAATAAACTGAAATAGCATTTTAGAAGAAACCGTAACCCGACCCTTCCCCCAAAAATGGCCTTAAATGGATTTTCCTGGAGAAATGTTTCAAATAAAAGTTGTGTGTGTGTGTATGTATGTGTAGTTGATGTACCAAGTTTGAAGAAAATCGTTGGAGTCATTTTTGAGAAAAATTGCAAAAAAAAAAAACAACTTGTAAAGTGGTACTTCCGGTTGAGGAATTTTTACAGATAACTTACTGTCAGATCCCATGGTGGTATCTAAAAACGGAAAATCTTTTTCAAGTTTCAAGTTTCTACGGTTTTCCGTTGTATGCTGTTCACATACATACATACACACAAACACACACACACAGACCATTTACTAAAAACCACTTTTTTGGACTGAGGGGACCTCAAAACGGATATTTCCGGTGAAAACTCGATATCGAAAATTTGATACGATTACAATACTTCCTCCTAGTAAGAACTAGGCGTAAGAGAAAGTCAAAAATCATGTTGTGAAACACTCACATTTACAACTTTTCTCTTCCTGCAATTATTGACACATTAACTGTAAATTTAGAATTTTCTATTGAAGTTTATTTGCCCTTAACTAAACAGATCGTGGTGAATTGTGCATTATTTAGTACATACGATTGGTTTTTAATAGGATCATGTAGCTATTGTATGTGGTTACATTGTAGAGCGGCTTGTTGATAGCGCTGCCATCAGTGAATCTGGACTTAATTTGACTACATAATAGACCATCAAGCATTGTATTTATTGAGCGCAACCAACAGTATTGGTTCGATATTTTAAAGTTAAAACCAAATCAGATTTCCCAGAATCTCCATAAAAATAAATTTTCATGGACATCTGTGAAAACAATGAAAACAGGTGGCACAATTTTAACATACGACCACCCACTTACTTGTCTTGGAAAGTAGGCCACATAGAGAAAAACAAAATTCCAAATAATATACTACTTACTTTTTTCAAGAATTCCTAATATGTGATTCTAATTAGTTTTGTTAAACTGCAGAAATTAGAGATATCAAAACCAATTCTTTTTTTTAAATTAGTACACAGTCCAATGAGTTACATTAATTTTTTTTTGTATTTTAATTTAAGGCGCGTCAATTTCTATGGTCAATGGCGCCCGGAGCATTCTCAGTGCAGTGCCGGCCTCCGGGCAGTGTTCTCAGCGCTAAAAGACAACACTGTCCATCACCGGACAGTGAGCTGAAGAGGCTCTTAGAAAGAAAAAAATCTAAGGTTAGCACAGCTGGACTCGAACCCGGATCCTCCGCTCAACCACTTAGGAGTCCAGTACGCTAACCACTTAGCTATGATATTAATATTACATATTTTTTATTATTCTATTATTATTATTATTATTATATATGATTAACATTATTGTCAAAAATCATATTATGTGTTTGAATTAATTATTATTTGATTTTTTTATTGGGTGGTGGGGTGTGGAGGTAGAGGTTACCTTTTAGTTAGTGTGTAAACAATTTCGAATTCAAACTGTTATTATTACAAAAAAAAAAAAATGACCATTCACCAATAAATGTTGTTATGATGTAGCCCAAAAAAACCATAAAACATTTTCAATGCCTGAAATGTTTGTGAAAATCAGTTAGTTTTTTTTTTTTTAACGAATTCTACTAGTAGATTTTCTTTTCATGAATAATGGTTTATTGAACGAGAAAAAAAAAAACGTTGAATATTCGCTGAGTTATTCAATGTTTGAATGTAGAGAGAAATTTTCTGCCTTTTTAGTTGCTATTTGTTCCACATTGTTTTTTTTGAGTTTATAGTTCGTCTATAACTGAATAATTTTTCTACAACTTGAATTTTTATTAGTTGACTTCAATTTAAAAATGATATAATTGGATGCTACTAACCTATAATAAAACAACATTTATGAGAGTGACCTTCAAGCTACCCTATAAAATCCATTTTCTCAGTAAGAAAAAGAATAGTTTCTAACGAAAGTGATAAGTCTACATATTTGTTGGTATCCAAGTTTGAATAATTCCGATGGTGTCTTTAAGGAGAAAATCTCAAAAAATTAATCTGAGAAAGAATAAGTTCATTAAAATAGGATTTTTGCCGTTTTCCTTTTTGCTTCAATTTTGGTTTGCATTTAATATTCATTAATATTATTTAAGTGTTCAAAATCGTTTACTTTGAAGTAAATCGATTTGAATAATCGAATACTTTGAAGATTTACAAGCTGTGTATTCTTAATTTAAGCCGTGAAAAAGTTAACTAAAGGATAGAAAAAAATGTAACAGCTGTAATAATGGTTAGGAGAGAAAAGCGACTTGAGAATTTTCCTTCTCCAACTACAATCGGATTACTGTCTTACAAAGTTTTCATTCCTCGGAAAACCAGGGAAAAAAAAGCTGTCCTACTCAATTACCCGTGAAGATATTAAGAAGATCTAAAGAAAACAAAAAAAAAAACAAACAATAAGAAAGAGTAAAAATACAAACAAACAAGGGAATTAAATTTAGCATGACAAATATAAAGTTGGCAATAATTATTGTTTTAATTTCCACTTTCTACTTTCTCTTACTCCTCCTTATTAAGAGAAAGTATTGTAAACGTGTCAAATTTTTGATATCGAGTTTTCACCGGAAATATCCGTTTTGAGGTCCCCTGAGTCAAAAAAAGTGTTTTTTTAGCAAATGGTCTTTGTGTGTATGTATGTATGTATGTATCAGAACAGCATAGCTCAAAAACGAAAAACCGTAGCAAGTTGAAACTTGATATTCCGTTTAGGTATCATAATGGGATCTGGCAGTTCGTTATCAGTTAAAATTCCTCAACCGGAAGTAGTTGGTTCTTTTATTTTGCGATTTTCTCAAAAATGGCTCCGACGGTTTTCTTCAAACTTGGTATATCAACTACACATACAAAGAGCTTCAACTTTTTTTTTGAAACATTTCTCTGGGAATATTCATTTAAGGGCACTTTTAGGGTGGGAGTAGGGGTGGAGTTAGATTTTTATCTAACTGCTATTTCAGTTTATTACACAATTCTGTCATCTAAATAAAGTTAATTAGAATTAAATATGTAGTTGAAGAAAAAAATCGCATAACCGGAATAGTGTGGACTGCAATGAGAGAAGCAATATCTGTTTGTGAGCGTCTTATGTTTGCCTTATGAGTTTTTGCAACAGGTAAATACTTGAAATTTGTTACACTTTATTTCTTGAGATTTCTTTAGAAGTACAACTGAAATCTGTGGCTAACTTCTCCAAAAACATGATTTTGTAAAAATCTATTTTTAAAATCTGGATCCTTTATATCCCAAAGGATTGGGTGAGACTCGTAAGCTTCAATAAGTCTGCAAACGTCCTCGTGGATCCATTTTCTGGCCATTGTTGACGAGAATTACTCAAGAGTACTCGCAGGAAGTTCAAACCTAATTTGATTTTTTCAGACTGCTCTCTGAGAGTAGAGGTCGGATGTTTACACCTGCGAGATTGGCGCGGCTCTACAGCTCTCGGAGAGCTCCCTCCCTACTACCTGCGATAAATCTCAGAACCGTTTTACACTTGCGAGCATTTCACTCTTGAGAGTATATCTAGAACTTTCGAGAGTGAAATACTAGCACGTATAAACGCACCTTAAGTGTAGCCCAACTGGACTCGAACCCTGGTCCTCTGCGTGGGAGTCCAGTACGCTAACCACTTAGCTATTCCCTTCCCTGTTAATACAATTATATATAAAATGACGAATTTTCTTTAAACTTCAGATTTGACTCATTTATCGTAACATAAATATAGAGATAACAACAAGACCTATCTACTCAGGTAAATATGTATGTGTATTTGTTTGGGTGTAGGTGTTTCACATGAGAGCCCAAATGAACATCATATTATTTTTATATAATTTCCACAAACAATATAGATTCAGTAGAATTTATATAGACTATCAAAAAGAGAATAATGTATAATGAACAGAAATGAGAGAAACGAGAAAGTGTGTTACTTTACCACTTTGCTATATGATTTTTTTTTCACTTTTTCACGATTTTCTCAAAAATGGCTCCGATGATTTTTCTTGAAACTTCTTATATAAACTAAACATACAAAGATCTAGAACTTTTATTTAAAACATTTCTCTGGGAAAATTCATTTAAGGGACATTTTAGGGGGGAGGGTTGGGGTTATGTTTTTCTCTAAAGTGCCATCATAGTTTATTATACAATTCTAGTAAACCGGAAGTGCGCTTTTACTGAATAGTTTTTTCAGTTTTTCGTCGAATTTCAAGTAAATTTGTTACACAAAACTATAAAATTTGTCAATTATAATTTTGAGTACTGGAGTAAGAGAAAGTTGTGTGAGTGTTTCACAACAGATTTTTTTTTTTTTTAACTATTCAAACTACAATTTGCAACAATATTTCGTTTGACTGCAGAGTTATTTAAGTGCAATTTGTATAAAGTAAAAGAAACTCCCCCTGCCACGACACAAAGACTTACATTCGAATATGGCTTGAAGGAGAAAAGGGAGAAAACAGAATAAATAGAGATATGAAGTTTAAAAAAAATAAAAAGGAAGAAGATAAAAATTGGATGCTTCATTCCATATTAAATAGCTGCAATGCATACAACTGGCTGGGGTAACAGACTGCGGTTATATGTACATACAAATACACCTGCCACTCAACTTGTCTTATTTAATTTAACATGGCGATGTTTTTTAGCGCCTAACAAACTCTCTCATTGTAATGCACGCTCTTTTTTTAGATATATATATATATTTCTGGAGAATAAATTATTATTATATTCCTTAATTAATGGCTGATTGTTTGTGCTAACTGAAACGTAAAGAGGATTTTTTTTTTTTGTTAATTTGTTTTGTTTCATAACAATTGTTAGTGCGACTAATTTTTATATTTTAATTGTTAAGTTTACTTCTCTTTATATTATATAATAAAAAAAAAAAATTGTTAGTCAGCACAATCCTCCCTAATTAATGGTAAAAATAAAAAAATGAAACCGACTTAAAAAAAGTTGTTTTTTAGAAATTAGAAATCTCCTGTTTTTATTTATTTATTTTTTTTTTTTGTATATGTGCAAATCAAAATTTACAAAATTGGCCACCCAGAAAAAAAAGAAAAAAAAATCATTTTTCTAAATTATTGTTTTAAATTTTTCACCATTTTTTCTCGAGAAAATTACTCTAAAAAAAAAAGTTTAAACTTGAAAATTGACTGCACACAAAAAACGTTGTATAATAACAGAGATTGTCTCAGTGTGATGTGATAGCGATAGCAAGAAAAAAAAAAGAAGAGATAATTTTTAAATAAATCGAAAAATTAGAACTAGTGGTTGAAAATTGGGAAAGGGTCCAGCCAGCCGCTACCTGCAGGTCATGAACCGCGGCAAACCCTTTTTGTATTTCTTTCAAAAAGGGTCAATATGCAGTCAGGAAATAATACCTTACTGGCCTACCTGGCCTACCATCTGTTAACAAAGCGTCGCCACCCCGGCCAAATCAGCCCTTGTTAACTACTGACCTCCCCTAGGGTCAATATACCACAAGAGATGTCTTAGTGTTACACGTACTTACACATCAGCGTCGATGTGTGAGTGATGCAAATATAACACGTCGCTCCCACTGGAGGAGGGATTCAGTTCGACTCAGGCATCACACGTCTACATCAGTTTTCAGATCAGAAGCACCATCTCACATCGCGAGCGCGTCCCTATTTAAGGTTTTAACACTTTACTAACTTCTTTAATATTTTATATTCATTTTATAATTCTTATAGTTATTTACAATTGTGCATCTTAGTTTTTCTATTTTATATCTCTTTAAATTATTTGTTAAAATATAGTATATTTTTTATAAATCAGTAGTACGCATTTCGAATACCAACTCTCTAATCTCTTACCCTCTAATTACAATCTCTTACTCTTACTTCATCACTTCAACTTCCGGTATCAATAAAACGATACCAAATACACTTATGTTGTTGTATCGCAATATTGTATTTATTTATTTTTGATATATATTGTTTTTATAATTATATATTTTTTTGAAT
>JAAEAF010011962.1:0-13437 GCA_011037195.1 Triatoma infestans | reverse complement strand
TTATCGTGATTCACTTGAGTTCCTAGATAAATAAAATTATTAACCCACTCAAAGGTATGATTCCCAAACTCCACATCACTATCTCGATGTACTCCAGATGAAACTGATATGTACTTTGTTTTTGGCTTGGTTCACTTCAAGTCCTATTTCCTTGGAAGCACTCTCCAAGTCCCCGATCGCATCTCTTGATCGACCAAATCGATCCACGTCGTCTGCATAAGCTAGCAACTGGGTAGATCTATTTATAATAGTACCATTCGTCTGTATGTTCGACTTTAAAATCACTTCAATTATTCAGAATAAATTTATAAGATTTGTTACTGATCCCCCCCTCCCGTTACACAAAAATAGCCACATTGCACTCACTTATCAATATAGAACCGATAAAAGAATTTATAATCAAAATTGCAACCTCCTTCTTTGAAAAACTATTTACTCAGTAATAACAAATTATGTCAAAATATAGCCAATTACTGTAGTGAGCAAACATTTAAACATAAATGAGTAACATAAACAGGCATTGACTAATTCTTTGATTCTGTAATGACCAATAAAAAAGAATCGGATCTAGATGCAAGGGTTTTTATAATTTTTTCCTGATTTTTAAAAGACATTGTAAAGTTGCTGTAAGTAAATAAGTTGGAGAAGAAAGCTAAGTGAGCTGTCTCTCTGTAAATATTGTATATATGTATATCAGTAATAAATACTCATTCCTTCATTCATTCTCTATATAGTAATATAGGAGCTGTCTCTAGTAGTATTTAAAAATGGTGAAAGAAATTAAAAATACATATATAATAAGCTGTATTAGAACTTCCGAAAATGTCAAATAATTCTAGCCCACCGGCTTCTTCTAACATTAATAAATCGAGTACAGATTAGGCGTAAGGCGTAAAAGGTTGCGCAAAAAAGGTTGGAAAAACTAAGATTAAAAACAAAATACAAAAAAAAACAGGGAAATAACAAAATATTCATAGAATTCATGAAAGAAACATTTGATTTGTGTATCAAAATCTTATCCGCCTTTAACGACCACTAAAGCAAAAAAAATCTGGTTTGAAACACTCACACAACTTTCTCTTACTCCAGTTCTCAAAATTATAATTGACAAATTTTATAGTTTGTGTACCAAATATAACGAAATTCGTCGAAAACTGACAAAACTTTTTCAGTAAATGCGCACTTCCGGCTTACTAATTTTCTTAAAACTTGGAATTTTGGCTATCTATTTATTTCTAATTACTTTTGTTTGGATAATCGAATTATATAATCAACTATGATACCACTTTAGAGGAAGCTGTAACCCTAAACCTCCCTTGAAAATACCCTTAAATGAATTTTTCTAGAGAAATGTTTTTAATAAAAAATGTAGATCTTTTCATGTTTAGTTTATATACGAAGTTTCAAGAAAATCGTCGGAGCGGATTTTTGAGAAAATCGCGAAAAAGTGAAAAAATCATTTAGTAAAGTGTTAAAACAAACGCACTTCCGATTATCCGATTTTTTTTTCCAAACTCGGAATTTCAACAACATATTTAATTTTAATTAATATTATTTAGATTGAAAGGAATTTTGCTAATCAACTGAACATAGCAGTTAAGATGAAAACCTAACCCACCTCTCCCCCATAACTGCCCTTAAATGATTTTCCCAGAGAAATGTTTCAAATAAAAGGTAGCTCTTTGTAGGCTATGTAGCTTAGATGTACTTAGTTTAAGAAATCATTCGGATACATTTTCGAGGGGAAAGCGAGAAAATCGCAAAAAACGTAAAAAAAAAAAAAAACTAGTAAAGTGGTACTTCCGGTTGCGGAATATTGACAGATAACGTACTGTCAGATCTCATGGTGATACCTAGACGGAATATCAAGTTTCAACTTTTTACGGTTTTTAGTTTTTGAGCTATGTTGTTCACATACATATACACACACACACACACACACACACACACACACGCACGCACGCACACACAGACCATTTGCTAAAAACCACTTTTTTGGACTCAGGGGACCTCAAAACGGATATTTCCGGTGAAAATTCGATATCGAAAATTTGTGCACGATTACAATACACACGATATAATAAAGGGTATTTCATTTTGTATTTGCTCGTAATCTCCATGTTTTTTATTTTTATTTTTTTTTTTTTTTACAGTTTACAACAGCTATAATAAAACATCAATAAAATATTTTCAAAGTTCCGAATTTTTCGTGTAAAATCTGTAGCATATTTTTTTTTACTTTCTCTTATTCCTAGTAAGAGGAAGTATTGTAATCGTGTCAAATTTGATATTCCGTTTAGGTATCACCATGGCATCTGACAATGGTTCATCTGTCAAAATTACTCAACCGGAAGTGCCACTTTATTTGTTGGTTGTTTTACTTTTTTGCGTTTTTCTCAAAAATGGCTCCGACGATTTTCTTTAAACTTCCTGTATGAACTAGACATAAAAAGAGCTACAACTTTTATTTGAAATGTTTCTCTGGAAAAATTCATTTAAGGGCAGTTACAGGGGGGGGGGGTTAGGTTTACATCTAAAGCGCTACTTCAGTTTATCAAACAAATCTATCATCTAAATCATGTTAATTAGAATTGAATATGTTGTTGAAAATTCTTAGTTTCAAAAAAAAAAAATCGGATAACCGGAAGTGCTTTTAATTACCACTTTAGTAAATGATTTTTTTTTCACGATTTTCTCAAAAATGTCTTCGACGATTTCCTTGAAACTTCTTATATGAACTAAACATACAAAGATCTCCAACTTTTATTTAAAAAACATTTCTCTAGGAAAATTCCTTTAACGGCACTTTTAGGGATGGGTGTGGGGTTATAGCTTCCTCTTAAGTGCTATCATAGTTGATTATACAATTCTATCATACAAACAAAAATTAATTAGAAATAAATAGATTGCTAAAAATTCCAAGTTTTAAGAAAATTAGTAAGCCGGAAGTGAGCTTTTACTAAACAGTTTTTTTTTTTAGTTTTCCACTAATTTCGGTATATTTGGCGCACAAAGTGTAAACTTTGTTAATTATAATTTTGAGAACAGGAGTATAAGAAAGTTGTGTGAGTGTTTCACACCAGATTTTTTTTTTTTTTTTTAAATCCAAAAATGTTTGAAAACAAAAAATAATAGATAACAAAACTCAAAATTATTTAATAATGAAACTTAAAAAAAAATTCAGTTTAAATCTATGATATTTATAATTTTCAATGAAACAAATAATATAAAGAGGAATTTATGTGATTTAAGATATTTATTTCTTTGTAAAAAAACTTACGAACAATATTGAATACAAGTAAATGTAAAATATAATGGTAAAGGAGGGAATTTTCTATACATATATATGGTTTGATACCATTAGGTAAGATGCAGTAGTCTGGAAGGATAAAGTAAAAGATAGAATAAAAGTTTGAATGTATCTATCTTTTTTTTGACAAATAGGTCCTACTGTCGGTAAAATATTATGTAGTTGTGAACAGAAATATATAGAAAATATATCTGTAAAACATCGAAATCAATTTTTTACTTCTCTTACTCCTTGATAAGAGAAAGTATTGCGAGATCATGTCAGATTTTTGAAACTGAGTTTTTACCGGAAATACGTACATGTTTTGATATGGTCATTTGGGTACGGAAAAATTGGTTTTAGCGAATGATCCGTATGTGTGTGTGTGTGTGTGTGTGTGTGTGTGTGTGTGTGTGTGTGTATGTATGTGAACAAAATATCTCAAGATCGCCAGATGCCATACTTGGAATTCAGTTTAGATACTACTACCATGTCTAACACGAAAATTACTATTAAAAGCCATCAATCCGGAAGTGTTACATTACTGATTTGTTTTTTTGTTTTGTTTTTTTTAATATTTCGCCACTCTTCTCGAAAACAGTTTCCAAGATTTTGTTTAAACTTCGTGTACTATTTAACACATAAAATATCTATCACATTTTCCTGGGAAATTTGGGGAGGCGGGGGTTGGTGTGGATCTGAAAGAACAGTATCGTTAAACTTTACTCAAAAGTACGAATTGAATCTACGGTATGATTCTGCCATCTACTTTCTAAATTTGATAACGGAAGTGTAAATTTTATATTTTTTTAGTTTTTTTTTTTTTAATTTTCTCGAAATTCGAGGAAAAGGAGGGCGAAACCCTACGCTATCCAAAGCCTCTCTGGGCCCATATAGCTACCCCAAAAGAATAACAACTACCGGTTCTGGAACAAAAGTCCAGGCCCGGGTTTTACCCATCTAAGTTTTACCACAATTCCGAACAAATCCGGACCAGAACCTTAAAAGGACAAAGCTTAAGATCTTCTACCTAATCTCCACACAGCCCAAACAATCCGTCATGAGATGTATGGGTGTTTCCTCCTCCTCCCTCTCACAGACTCTACAAAAGGGGCCAAGCATGGGCCCCATTGTATAGTGATATCTCCTTAAGATGCCACAATGCCCAATGGGGAAGCCAACCAGATGCTTGAGAGAGGTCCGTGAAAGACACTCCCACCTCACTCAAAGCTCCGCCCGGATCCCTAATGAGCATCTTAGACTGCCTACTGAGTGCAACTACATAAGCACAACCGGCATAAGGATGAGCGCTGTGAGGCCATCCATTTCTGGAAACCTGAGAGACACTTGTGCGAAAAGACACTCCACTTCCAGGCTCGGGACCAATGAAAGGGAGAGAGGCTTCCAATGTGGCAAACCTATCCACCTCTTCTTTACCACAAATTCCCACGTGACCTGAAAATGACTATAACGAATTCTTTAAAACTTTAAATACCACTGACAGATATAACCTAATCACTTTCATTTGCAACATTTTTTTTTTTTTGGAAAAAATGGAATTTTAGTGGATTTGAGGAATCTGAGACGTTAAAATTCAAATGTGTTTGTTAAATATTTAATTGTGCTCTCTACAATGTAATAATGATCCACTTGCTTCTATTTGTAAGTTGGCTCTTATGCCTCGCACCAACTTATATATTTATTGTTGTGGTTGGTTCCGCAAAGCTGGAAAGCATCAGAGATATTTTCCATGATAGCGTGCTACTTTTTCTGGTCATCGACCGGTTTCAGGCATTCACCCATCATCAAGGATGTTTTTGTCAAAACAGTGTGATAACGTAGATTTGCAAATTTAGTTGATACACTGGTTTTTTAAAAGTGTTTTTGTCAGGACCAAACTAGGTTAAGAGGGGGGTTTCGTTGATACCTGAGTGGGTAAACACAAGTTGTTTTTCGCTTTTAAAAGGCACATTGTTTTTCGCTTTTAAAAATGGAAACATCCAACAAGTAGGGATTTATAACTTAAATTACGTTTTCGAAGGAGATTTACTTTGATAATTAATTATCCATTACTATCTTACTATTTTATTTTTTAATTGTTCTTTGAGTATAGAAAAAAAGCGAAGGCCACTGTGTAATAATTAATGATAAGAAATGATAAAAAAACCAGCTGAATGATCTTAAGATAATATAAATAAATAAATATGTTGTTGAACAATTTATCTCGTATATAAGCATGATACTTAATAATCACGTACTTATACATTCCACATTTTACCTTTCATAATTCACATAACACCATTCACCAGTGGCGGCTACTGGTATTCGCGATTGCGCGACTGAACCCCCAGCTATTTGAAAAAAAAAAAATTAAATAGAAAAGAACTAATTTTCATCATATTTCTATTTTATTTCAATATATCAATATCAAAAAAATATTTTCATTTTTGTATTAGTTACGAACAACATTAATTCAGAGTAAAAATTGTATATGTTGGCCTGATTATCAAAATAATCAAAAATCAAATAAATTAATTGAATAATTTTGTTAATCAGACATAAAAGAATAGGAACGTATATCGGTGTAGGAGCTCCTTAAAGTGTTCGTATAATGAATGAATTGTATGTGTTTCAGGAGATTTATAAAAACGTAGGAAGTTGGGGGTTCACAGTTGGGCATCGCGCTGGAGAATTTAATATATATATGTATATATACAAAATTTCATTGTGTTAGTATAGAAAAGTGTATGTTTCATTAACTTTTTTAAAATAAGAGTGGGGGTTACAAGCGCGATGAACATTACTTACGATCTTACGAACGAAATAACCCGATCTTACCCGGAGTTTAAAAAATTGTTTTTGGCAAATGGTATAGGTATCACCATAGGATCTGACCCTACGTTATCTGTCAAAATTTCTCAACCGGAAGTACCACTTTACTAGTTTTTTTTTTTTACTTTTCTGCAATTTTCTCAAAAACGGCTCCGACGATTTTCTTCAAACATGGCATATCAACTACCTATACAAAGAGCTACAACTTTTATTTGAAACATTTCTCTGGAAAAATTCATTTAAGGACAGTTATTGGCGAGGGGTGTGGTTAGGTTTCAGCTAAAATGCTACTTCAATTTTTTTTAGACAATTCTATCATCTAAATAATGTTAATAAGAATTAAATATGTTGTTGGAATTCCGAGTGTGATAAAAATCGGATAACCGGAAGTGCGTTTACTTTACCACTTTACTAAATGATTTTTTACTTTTTCGCGATTTTCTTGAAACTTATTATATAAATTAAACATACAAAGATGTATAACTTTTATTTATAACATTTGTCTGGTAAAATTCATTTAAGGGCACTTTTAGGGGAGGGGTGTGTTATATGTTTCTCTAAAGTGCTCTCATAGTTGATTATACAATTCTATCATCCAAACAAAATTAATTAGAAATAAATAGATGGCCAAAATTCTTAGTTTCAAGAAAATAGTAAACCGGAAGTGAACAGTTTTTTCAGTTTTCGACGAATTTCATTAAATTTGTCAAATAAGTTTGAGAACTGGAGTAAGAAAAAGTTGTGTGAGTGTTTCACACTTGATTTTTTGTGATGTGATCTTCCTGTGTTTATAAAAATTTGATGTTGGTATTGGTACTTAAAACATCACTAAGATATATGAAAGAATCGATGCTAACTCATTGACATTTCCTTTGAACCGAAACACTTTATTTAGATAATACAAATTTCGTTTTGTTAATCACTTAATTTTCGAACTCAAACGGTACAACTCTTTTTTTCATAGTTCTTCTCTGGGTGCACTTCTGCTGGGACAGATTTATTGTTAATTTAACATATTTAATTGTAGGGGAACGATGCAAGTTTTTACCCGGCTCCTGGCTTACTTCATGATTTCTATCTAGCCAAACTACTAATAATGATAGGAAATGTATTAAAAAAAAAAAATGTTGAACCCCCACATATCCAAGTCAGGAGCCGCCACTGCCATTCACAATACGCTATAAACTTAAATATGTGTTCTAACAAATTTAAATGAGCTGAAATATAAACTTTTATAAAATATATCATTGAGAAATTATATAAGCATACTATCTGACCTTAATGTAGCCGTACATTCCACAATTAACATTTTACATTTTACATTCTCAACTTGCATACATTATTCATATATGTACAAACTTAAAAGCTGTTTAATTCGTATGTTCAGACTAAAAACTATTTCGTTCAGGTTAATTGTCTATTGTTATTGTCGGAAGATAATTTTGAATAGTGGTTCACTAGCGAATTTTGTTTGTTCGTTTATCAGGTTTTATATCTTGTGTTTATGTATTTCAAGTAGTTGAAATATATGTCCAGTCGTCGTCCTTTTTTGCCTGGATGTATTAATTTTATCGTGGTGGAAATGTCCGTCAGGTTTGTGTTTAGTTGATTGGCATAATTTGAGTCAATTATATTATACTTGTATGATCTTATGTGTTCGGCAAATCATTTCCTGATTTTTCTGCTTATCTGGCCAACGTAAATGTCGCTACAGTCCGGGCATTTCAATTCATAAACCCCGCTCTTGTCACATATGTCAGTAGTCTCAGTACATGCGCGGATTATGTTGCCTAATTTATTGTTAGTTCTGAAAGATATCATAATGCCCAGTTTCTAAAAAAAAATTTGTGAACTTGTATTTGTGGTTTCTGATGTATGTGAATGTGACAAATTTGTCTGTTGTTTCTCTGTCATTCCTATTCCGGTGGTGTTTTTGTTTTTTAGGAGTTTTATTAACGATATTCATATTAGATTGTTTGTAATTCTTGTTCGTGGTTCGCGGGTATGGAGGGGGGGTAGATTTAAGTCTGTTCATCAGATATCTCAGTGCAGCTAGTTTGTGTTGGCTAGGATGGTTGGAATTGTGTGGTATTATTGTATCGGTGGTTTTGGGTTTTCTATGTATTCCATATTCCAGCTTACTGTTGTTTCTTGTGAGTTTTATGTCTAAGAAGTTGAGACGTTGTTAATTATATTTATTTTATGGTTTATGTGGTTAAGGTAATGTAATAATTTGTCTATGTCATTTTCCAGTATGTGAAAGGAGTCGCCCACGTAAAGGGCATAAAATGTTATCCCAAACTCCTCTTTCGATTTGGTACGTAAATCTCTTCCATATTTTGTTTGAATATTTCTGATAGGATTGCTGATGTGAGGTGCCCCATTTCCACGCCATCAGTGGCGAGGTAGACCTTGTTGTCAGATCCTTCTGTTCCTTTATCGTTTGTATTAAGTTCGTAAGTTGGTGAATTGAATTGCGTAAATTCTTATTGTTTCATCTTCTGTTTTATTATGTCCAGTGTGCCTGTGACAGGAATGGAGGCGTATAGGTTGTTGATATCCCTCGATGAAAAAAGAAGAATCTAGACACTCAGATAACCTAGTTAGATCCTAACAAAAACACTTTCAAAAAAAACCAGTGTAAACTAAATTTGCTCTGTGCAAGTCCTATGTTATCACACTGTTTTGATCAAACGCCCGAAACCGATCGATGACCACAAAAAGATGCAGGCTATCACGGAAAATAACTTTGAAGTTTTATATCAATGTTAGGGCAAATGAGCAGTATTTGAAATATAAAGACAATTTGTCATTGTGTTTGTAACCATATTTAGAGGAGTGGGAGAAATTTTTGTGAGTTTATCAGTCCAGATTCTTTTCTCTATTTTATATTTGCTACAGTCTGTTAAACAAAACAAAAAAAATCTGATGTGTGATTCGCTCACACGCTTTTTTTTTTTGTCTTTCTGTAATCATCACAATTTTAATCCACAAATATTTGTTTACACTTGGAATTTTTACTAAACATATAGTTTTAATAGAAAATCGTACATTACACACGTTGGTTTCAGTGTCAGTATTTTGTGGACGCGGCTCGTTTAGCTGCCTTATTGGGCCATCTCATTGGCGGACACTTCAATATAGCCCCAGGTGAATTTCACCACTAGATCATGTGCAAGTATTTCAAACAATAAAGGGTCAGTCAATAACAATAACAAAACGGGGGGGGGGTGGATAAAAATGGGGTCGGTCAGTCAAGAATACAAATACAAAGAGCTACAACTTTTGTTTGAAACATTTCTCCGGGAAAATTCATTTAAGGGCACTTCTGGGGAAGGGATGGGGTTAGGTTTTCATCTTAACTGCTATTTTAGTTTATTAAACAATTCTATCATTTAATAATTTTAATTAGAATTCAATATGTTGTTTCTGGGGAAGGGATTAGCTCAGTGGTTAGCGTGTTGGACTCCTACGCGGAGGTCCCGGGTTCGAGTCCACTGCTTACCCCTTAGATTTTTTCTTCCTAGGAGCCTCTACAGCTCACTGTTCTGCCGTTTGTCGACTGCTTCGTAGCTACTCTGATGTTTCGTCAGCTGTGCACAGCGAGAGAACACTGTCCGGAGGCCGGCAGTGCACTGAGAAGGCTCCGGGCGCTAATGACCATAGATGTTGACGCGCCTTAAATAAAAAAAATAAAAAAAATAAAAAATATGTTGTTGAAATTCCAAGTTTGAAAAAATCGGATAACCGGAAGTGCGTTTGTTTTAACACTTTACTAAATGATTTTTCCATGATTTTTCGCGATTTTCTCAAAAATGACTTGGACGATTTTCTTGAATCTTCATATATAAACTACACATACAAAGAGCTACAACTTTTATTTAGAACATTTCTCTGGGAAAATTCATTGAAGTGCACTTTTGAAGGAGGGTTGGGGGTTATAAAGCTTCTTCTAAAGTGGTATCATAGTTGATTCTACAATTCTATCATCCAAATAAAATTAATTAGAAATAAATAGATATTCCGAGTTTCAGTAGTATTAGTGTACCGGAAATACGCTTGTTACAAAACAGTTTTTTCAATTTTCGACCAATTTCATTAAAGTTGGTACACAAACTATAAAATGTGTCAATATTATAATTTTGAGAAATGGAATAAGAGAAATTTGTGTGAGTGTTTCACACAGATTTTTTCCTCTAATTAATTTTATGGCCAAGCAAATTCCAGATATATCTCAGCTGTGTATACAATTATATTCTGAGAAAGCGTCCCTGTAAGGGGGTAACTCCATCTGTGTATACAGTATTAAGAATCATGATAGAAATTTCTACCTAAAGACAACGTCTCACACACTATTATTAACATGGTATTAATTTATATCCCTTTTAAGGCGCGTCAGCGGCCTCAGAAAAGTGTTCCACATCAGAGACAACATTGCCTATCACCGACGAAAATAAGCTGGAGAATATTCTTTGGCGAGAAAAATCTACGAGTTGTTGGATCCGAACCTATGACCTCCACATTACAAGTCCAATGCGCTACCACTGAGATAATACTGCCCAGTAACATTTATTTGATTACTAGGTAACTTGGCACTTTGTACATATAAGTTAAGATATGGCCAATAGAGCGCAGATCATTTAAATATTTGATTTTTTTACTTTCTATTTCTGCCGCTAGAGGAAATATTGCGGTCGTTAAATTTTCTACATTAGGTTATCAACTAAAATACCATATTGGTTCCCTATAGAAGAAGAAAATGTTTTTTACAAACAGATAGAAGAAATTTGGTATTCCATTTTACGTTCTAGCCCATTGCCTTTCACTCCTATTAAAAATCTCTTAACTAGAAATATGATTTTTTCCGAATACTTCATTTCAATAGTATATGTTGCAATTTTCACGTAAAAGATTCCCAAAAAAATTTTCTTCAGTTTTCCCATATTAAGTAAGGTAGTGGGAGGGGACAAGTCCATTCTATCAATCTATGCAGGAAGAAAAAAAAATATTACATTGTAATCCAGAAGAAAGCGCCAATAACACTGTACCAACGCTATGTAAATAAAAGTATTAAAGTTTATATTTGTTCAATTAACCATTCGAAGTATAAAGCAATTCGTTAAAGTTGTTTTCAAGAAAAGTCCAAAATACTGAATAAAAAAAAATATATATTCTGTAAAATACGACGCACTTGATGCAGTTAACCGAATTTTTTTTTTTTTTTTTGAAATTTGAAATTCTAAAACCACACATTTTTTTACTTAAATGGTGTTTTAGACAGAATATAACATTAGTGTTTCCCTAGAACAATCGCCCCCCCCCCAAAAATCAATTTTTCCGGTAAAAGTAATAGTTATTCATGTGTTTAAATAGTATGTAAAGTTAAAAGAAAAGCTCGGGGTAAAGGGACGGGGAAATATTCAATAAAGTTGCGACATCCGGTAGATGTATTTTGCCCAAAAACTTTAGGTCAGATACTGTTGTGGTATCTAAACGAGATTTCAAGTTTCGAGTGACTTGCGATTTTTTTCACTTTTAAGTCCTTTATTCCATTTATTATACAGCTGATATGCCAACTATACCACATATCTCCACTCTCTACACATTCGCTGATAATACCGCCATTCTTGCTACACATCAAGATCCCGTAATAGCAACTCGCAACTCTACAGGCGCACCTGAATTCACTCCAAAAATGGTTCAACAAATGGGGAAACAAAAATCAGTGCTGAAAAGAGCCAAACTATTTTCTTCACTCTCTGACGACTCATTTGTGCTCCAGTTTATTATGAAAATGTCGCCTTACCCCCCTGGTACAAAAAGTTCGCTACTTAGGACTCTACTTGGACCGACCCCTCACCTGGAATTCACATACCAGACTCAAACGACAGGCACTACTTCAACGTTACAAAATGCTGATGCGATCACTTGACAAACGATCTAACCTAACACTCACTAACAAACTCCTAATCTACAAAGTCATACTTAAACCTATTTTAGCTTACGGCTCAGAACTGTGTGCGGTTCAACCAAACGATCTAATTATAATCGTATTCAAACACTCCAATCCAAAATCGCCTCCGCAAAATCGTTTCAGCTCCTTTCTTTGTCTCTATAATCATACAATCCATACAGATTTAAATATACCAATACGTCCGACAAGAAATCCAATTCCGTTAACAACAAATTTCACAACAGTTTATCATCTCATGTCAATCCTCTCGTCCGTGACTAGACCATCCCTAACTAACCCTATAAATTCAACAAGAAGACTAAAACGTCAGTGGCCTCGTGATCTACTTACTGAATAACTTGGAGTTTCACTACTGAGTGACTTCTTCACTTCTGTTACTCTATGAATTGTCGACACAATTAACAAATTTACTATTGTTAAACTTTATAATAGGTGTAAATATACAGGATGTCCCAAGGTATATGGATAACGACTTTTTCTCGGAAACTAAGATAGCTAGAAAAAAACTAAAAAACGTGTCCCCGTAGTTTTTTGTTACAAAACCAAATTTAATTTGCAAATTTGTTTTGGTGCTTCCAGAAGCGAGATACATGCACCAACTTCATTTTTTCAAATAGGGAGGTGTGTTTTTTATTAAGAAATAGATTCCTCTGTTTTTTGTAAGAAAAATTTACTTGAACGGTTTGTTTTCTGTAAGCGATGTTTTAAAAGTTATGAATGAAAACATGATTCCTAAAAGAAATTTCAAAATGATATTATAACGGTTTTTTGATTGAATAAGAAGAAAAGTACTATTTTATTATAAATTTTACTCCTCATTAATTACAGATCTTGCTCGAACTGGCCTCCACCATTAGAGATATATTTCTTTGGCCGTAACGTACAATTGGCAGGAAAGAGCGTGTCTATGCATGTCTAATGGTGGAGGCCAGTTCGAGCAAGAATCTGTAGTATGAGGAGTAACATTTATAATATAATAGTACTTTTCTTCTTATTCAATCAAAAAAACCGTGCTAATATCATTTTGAAATTTCTTATAGGAAACAGTGTTTCCTTCTAACTTGTAAAAATATGCTCAAACCAAAAAAACCGTTCAAGTAAATTTTTCTTACAAAAAAAATGGAGGAATCTATTTCCTAAATAAAAACCACACCTCCCCATTTGAAAAAAAGGAAGTTGGTGCCTGTAGCTCGTTTCTGGAAGCACCAAAACAAATTTTCAAATTAAATTTGGATTTCTAACAAAAAAGTATGGGGACACGTATTTTTTATTTTTTTTCTAGCTATCTTGGTTTCCAATAAAAAGTCGTTATCCATATGCCTTAGGACACCCTGTATATATA